>JBAMBJ010004091.1:0-87567 GCA_037043495.1 Drosophila recens
ATGTACAGTTGCGGTCAAAAAAATAGTAGTGCGTGCAATGAATTTACAAAAACTTAAAATTTAATGACTTTTCATTTATCCAAATTTTTTATATAATTTTTTTAAGATACGTTAATATATTGTTAATCTATCTGAGAAATCAAAGATAGTGAACAGTTATTATTTTTCGACTTAGGAATTTTTTTCTTGCAATAGCCTGAAAAATGGGCGGTCAAAATAATAGTAGTGATGAACATATTCAAAAATTTTAATGATGAAAACGATCCAAAACCCCCTTTTTTTATTTAAAAGGTTAGATATGTGAAATGCACTTAATAATTAACAAATTTAGTAATTTGTTGTGAAGCCTTTATCTTGAATTACCGCCTTACAACGACGGATCATGGCTTTTACATCGTTCTGTTTGTATTGAGCTCCAGGCGCTCCTAGCGATCTTCCAAAGATGAATATTATTTGTTGGTTGATGCTTGGCAATATCCTTCTTCATATCGGACCACAAATTTTCAATGGGATTCAGATCGGGGGACCGTGGTGACCACTCCACTACATTAACTTTTTTCTATGCGAACCATTCTTTCGAAGATTTGCTGATATGCCTTGGGGCTATGTCCTGTTGGAACCTCCAAATTATCGCCATATCATCTGAAAAGTACGGTAGCATAGTGTCCTGCAGAATTTTCACTTGTTCATGCCTTTCCATTATGGTTATGATCCATTATATGGGTTGGACCCAATAATGTGAAAATGCGCCCAGGTTATTATTCTCATACTACAATGTTTGATGGTCCTGCAGGTGAATCTGGGCTGATATTCGGACTTAAACGGATACCTTACATGTTGTCGAGATCCTCGACCAGTAATAAAAATAATTTTGGACACATCCGACCACTAGAGGTTTCTTTATTTCTCTAGGGTCAATTCAGATGATCCTTAGCAAATCGAAATCGCTTTTGGGCAGGTATTTTTTTCAATAACGGAATTTTTCACCGGCTTCTTTCTGCCAGATTATTATTTCGCAAACATCTAAGAATGTTTTACACACTTTGGTCCATACCAAAGTCCTTTTTTTAAGTGCTGCAGGAGCAAAAGGGTCGCGTTTCAAAAACCTCACTACTTTTGTCACTTGTCTTTTGGACATGGATCGAGGTCTTCCACATTTATCCTATTTTGGCGACTACTTAATGGCGTTTCTGATTATGGTTGGCAATCATCTAATCAAATTTTTCCACTTCCTTAAACGTTATCCTTTTAGAAATAAATTTTTTATAGGAGCACGCTTTTCTGGAGTGCAATGCTTGCCACGCCCCATTGTAACAACTCTAAGCAAAATATTTTTTATACAATTTATAGAAAATTATCAAATAACAACTATAAATATCAAATCAAGTGCCTTTCCTGCTTAATATCCTTTTTTTCCACTTTTAATGCATTCACTACTATTATTTTGACCGCCCATTTTTCAGACTATTACAAGAAAAAAATTCCTAAGTCGAAAAATAATAACTGTTCACTATCTTTGATTTCTCAGATGGATTTACAATATAATAACGTATCTTAAAAAAATTAAATAAAAAATTTGGTTTAATTAAAAGTCTTTAAATTTTGAGCTTTTGTAAGTTCATTGCAGACACTACTATTTTTTTGACCGCAGCTGTATATATGCATATATACTTGCATATGAGCAGCCATGAATGCCAATACACGCACACACACACTGCAGATCGCTGGCATTGTGTGGCCTCCTCTCTAGCTCATAGCTCGACAGCCAGCAGCGCAGTGGCAGCGACTGAGGCAGTGGCAGAGGCGGGAGCAGCGCAACTGACTGCTGAACTACTGCCAACTGCAATTAATCATTTTTCTATCATTTTCAGATTTTTTATACATACAAACAGCCGGTGCCAATGCATATGTGTTTGTGTGTGTGTTGATATATATGTATATTCATACATACTTATGCAGCACACATACATAACTGTGTGCATGTATGTGTGTGCTTATGACTGGTAAGTTATGATTTTTTCACAATTGCAATTCTCTTTTTGTTTCCTCAATCACACATTAAAAAATCTTTCACTTGCCTGCAGAATTTCAATCTGATTGCGTATCGAAAATGAAAACTTCTAATAGTAGATGTGAAATTTTGTCTTTTGTTTTTTATGCCCAATTTCAATAAAAGGCTAAGAATTTAATTTAAGTTCCTCTTGCGGTCGTCTTCAAATTCTCTTTTTGAAAATCTAAATGTCAATTGAATTTTTAAAGTATCGACTGCGCTTAGAAAAATTGTCGTTTGTAGCGTTGTACTTCTTATACAGGTGTGCTACAGAAATCTCTTCCACTTGAATTTCACGTCATTTTCATTTCTCTGTGACACAGTCAATTCAGCTGATAGTTTTTGAGGTAAACGCAATCATCGCTCAATTCACTGGCGTCGATGCCATGAGAATAATGTCACATTTTTTGTCCGAATTTTAAAATTTATAGCTGTCGAGTAGCTTTTATTGTTTGTCGCGCCAATAACTTTTAAAATTTTTTTACGCTATACAATTATTAGATAAATACATAAAATTTAATTAATTAAAAAGAAAATAAAATGAAAACATATTATTCTGCAATGATAAACTTAAAAATGTTGCTAAAGAAACCCTTGGGAAATTTAATCTGAGAAGGGTTCAGCCCTAGCAGCCGAGTTCTAAAAAGTTGGTGAACATGCTAAAAAATTAAATCACTCGAAGCTCTGTGGTACTGAGAAATTTTTCAAGCGGAATTGCTTTTCTCTGAATTCGCTTTTACTTGCGATTTCTGTAGCACACCTGATATATTGCATTAGTTGGAATATTTTATATGTAGTAGTCTTTATGAAGTACATAATATACGGACAAAAAACTTAAAATTTAGAAAAATCTCATAGTAAAATTATTTTTTAAAATCATATTAAAGATACAAAATAAGCAAAGTGCCCATAAATTAAATCACTATGATGAACCGATTGACTGCACATTGACTCAAATGCAATTTTTCTTTCTCTAATTGTTGTCAGTAAAAGTTGTAGATATTAATTTCCAAGTTCCATTTAAAAAATGTTTTGCATCCGTAAATTGAAAATTTTTGTATCTGAACTTTAAACTTTTAACTTTTAATCAACTTCTCAAGTCATAATTAAATTGAAAGATAAACAAACTGCAGTGAGCTCTCGATTATTTATGAAAATCAATTTAACTAACTAGATTGATAAAAAAAATGCACAGAGTTAAGTACTTGAAAATCGGCTTTTAAAAGTATTTGTATTTAAAAAAATTGAAATATTTTTGAAAATGCAAAAAGGCAATCATTAACCGCGGGAGGGATTCTGTCCTCCGCGGTACAATCTCACAGCGGGTTTTGTGTTTGGTTATCTTCTAAGCAAGAGTTGTTGTTTTGTTGTTGTTGTCCAAGTTGTTGTTTGTTTTTGTCGTATATAACAGTGTAAGTAATCGTGTTTTGTTTTTGTTGCACACGGTTGATTTTCTGTGTTCTCCGCAGCTCTAAATTCTATCCATTAAATTACTTTTTCTTATACATAGGATAAATTCTGTTACATTTTACAATTTCCAAGGATTGGGATTGTTTTTTTCATTTTTGCTTGTTTTATTCCATACATATCATTATAATAAGTATATCATTATTTATCCATTAAACGTAAGTATAAAATTTGCTTATTTTTCTCAATACATTTATACATTACTACACAACATCATAGTGGTTTTTTCTCAATGCAGGTTTTTCTCATTCATTTCATTCATTGTAAATCAAAATGTGTCACACAATTCGTCGGGGAAGTGCGTGGAAACCCTTTTCGCTGTGAGACTCTCGACTGCCCACTGTGCCAAGCTAACAATGCGCGTTTTATATCAACAGTTCGCTAAATAAGTTCTTGGGAATTATAAGCAGCTTTGTAAAGCTTGCGCGATTGTTTTGATGCCTGATGTCGATGACGCAATGCTAGCGAGAAACCAAGAGAGTGAGAGAAACACAACCAGTTTGGCGCTCTCCGAGAGTGCACAGTGTGCACTGCACACTGTCAGCGTGTATGCAGTTTGAGTTCAAATAAATAAGTATCTAAAAGCGACTGCGCAGTCGACTTCGCGCTCAAATTCATGAATTTGTAGCACATTGCGCATCTATGTACTTTCTTGCGAAGATAAAGTATTTATTTAAAGATGAGATATATGCAGACTAAGTAGATTATCACGACTGAGTTAATGATGCAGGAAAATTCATTAGATTCTCATCTATACGAGTATTGTGTAAAACTTTCAAGTCCATATTTTTGTTGTCTGCCTAAATAAAAATGGACTAAAAGGCACCATCAACTTTTTTGCGATTGCAGCGCATTTTCCTGGTCATAGAGGTTACTTTTCACCCCAACTAGTACATAAATTCTTTACATGAGAGGCGAATGAATTGAATTTTTTACTGCAAAGTGGCACTGCATTGAGAGTTTAACATGTAATTTTCTCGGAATGCCGTTTTTTGAGTTATTTCACTCCTCTAGTAAGTGAGCGATATGATTTCCATGCTTCCATTCGTACAGCTTTACAAATAAAAGAAAAACGTATTCTTAATAAAATGTGTCTTGTTTAAATTTTATGATAGTCTTGATGAAGTAGCTCTATATTTATTGCAATTTTTTAATTACATTTTTTTGTTTAGTTTTTAGTTTGCCTAATTTTTCCTAGGGAATTCCTTAGGGAATTTAGCCGGGTTGTCCTAGGGTATATTGATGGTTTTTTTCCTAAGAAATTCCCTAGGGAATTTTGCCGGATTTTCTGAAGGGAATTGTGCTGGTTATTCGCTAACGAGTTGCCTAGGAAATTTTGCCGGATTTTACCTAGTGAATTCCTTAGGGAGTTTTTTTGGATTTTCGCTAGGCAATTCTTTAGGGAATTCCCTTGGGAATTTTGCCAAATTTCCCCCACTGAATTTCGCCGAATTTTCCATAGGAAATTTTGCTCGATTGGTCAATAATTTATGCTTTGATTTTTATATTGTTCGTCACAAAATTGGATATCAGAAATTTTGGGGCATGGAAATGTTTTTGTCACTAGAACTTTCCTTCGAAAAGATGTAGTTTTTAAGTTGTTTCGGTCAATTGAAAATTAAAGTTGGATTAAGAAATGATTTCAAGCTTGAATTATTTTTGTTGAGTAGCTGCAGAAGGACAAATTTAGTGGCCAGGTGGACTCAGAGATTTAGGAGCTTTTAAATAGAAAATGCTGATGCGTAGTCGAGTACACAAGCTGCTGTTTGTTTTGATAACGCCTTTGTGTCCTTTGCCAATGTGTGAATTCGAGTGTGCACACATATACGCACATACACACCTACACATAGATGTACAAACAGACATACGTACATGTGTTTTGCTATGAGGCTGAATCATTTGTTGCCTCAAAGCAAAGGACGTGTTGAGTTTTGGCAATTGTTTTGCGAGTTTTTGTTTCAATTGTCACTTTAGCACTGTCCAAATATATGTATGTATGTATGTACTAAGTAGAAGTTGTATATATCGTATTTAAATACATTTGTACATATGTATATATATAGTTATGTATGTGTGTGCGCATTGCAAATATTTGCATAGTGTAATTTAGTTGTTGTAGAAAATGTATCTTTACTCAAGACTTTTCACATCTTCCAGTTTCAGTTTCAGTTCAAGTTTCGTGTAGGTGACCTACTCTCCCTATGCCTAAATAAACCTACACATCCCTCAACGATTTCAGCTACAACAACAATAATAATAAGTGAAACAAGTGCTACTTACATAGAAAACTAAACGTGGCAAGCTTCAGCATATTTATTTAAAGGCAACAAGCACTTTACTTACTTATCATACATTCATCATATTAGAACTTTGTCTTAGAGTTAGAGCTGGTCGCGTGTCGCGTGTCGAGTTTTTTCTCGTGACACGAGCAATATGGCTTTTCAGTATAAATAATCACGGAACAGCACACCTTAAATTGATATTGAAAAACGCAAATAGTTTGTTGAGCAATAGAGATGTTTTTTATTTTTGAAGTATCTCTACACTGATAAAAAAAAGATCTAAAATCAAGATTTTGATCTCAGAACTAAGAACTTTGATTTAAAAAATGCGTCGAGAACACGAAAATCTTAAAGTAAGAAAACACATCTTGATTCTAAGAACATTTCAATAAAGACCAAGTTCTTGTTATTAAGATCATAAATAAAATAAATAAAAAAAAAAACTTATTATTTTTTAAAGATTTAAGATATGCCAATCTCTATTATCAGCACCGCTGTGCTGGCTTGACCAGCGATCAAAGCCTAATGTCATCTTTGAGACGCCAGAACCAGTTGTGAATTCTAAGTCTCAAAAAGAGAAAAAGATCTAAGGTCTACGATTTGTATCCTTATATTAAGAACTTAAGATTTTTTAGAATAATAGTTTCGGTTTTAGTAATTTGGTCTTAAAATGGTTTTATATTAAAAACAAAATTTTTAAACTTGAGAATTTTATTCTTATATTAAGAACTTACGATTTTCAAGATTAATATTCTTAGTTTTAGTAATTTGGTCTTCAAATATTCTTATTTCAGGGACAAAATATTTAAGATGAATGTTCTTGATTTTAGAAAGTGTTCTTTTTTTTTTAGTTCAGTCAACACGTCCTACAACGACTTTACACGATTTATCAGGACTCTTAAAATTACTCTAAGTCCCTTCACTGAATTTTACATAAATTAACACGAATAATTACGAGATAATATTGCTCTAAAAACAACTAACACGCTTTAACAAGATTTAAAACGACTTATAATGGATCAACACGACCTAACACCATTATAAGCACGAATTAACACGAGCGAACACGTTTTGACACGCCCTAACACGTTTTTTATTGCAAATTGTTGTGAATTTGGTGTGCTTATTCGTGCCTTGTCGTGTCTTGTCGTGTTAAACAAACATTTGACGCGCTGTCATCGCTAGTTAAAAGAAAATGCTTCACTTACAAATTTATCCAGAGTCGCAGCCGTAGACGATTCCGGCCATTGCAGCTACTTTGCCATTATTATGGCTATAAACTATTATTCTGGCAAACTAGCAAAAGTTGTCTATCTCTTTCGCTCTCGCTCTGCCTGTTGTTGATATTTTTCTAAATTTAATTGCATTTCTGGTAGCTGGCTGACGGGCAGGACAGTTAGACAGGCAGACAGACAGGCAGACAGACAGACGGACGGACGGACGAACGGACTTCGTCCAGGCTTGGTCTATACTGGGATGAATGCTGTTGAGCTGGATAGGAACGAGCGACGTCAACGACGACAACGACAACGACGAGAAGACAACTCAATTTGATGGCAAATCACATCATATGCTTTCCAAACACGTCCTACACAAACGCAAAAATTTAAGTCACGAAAACAATTTTGTGAATTGTTGGCGGCCAGTCGTCATTTCGAACTGTCTCGTATCTCTCTGGCCGGGATGTTGTTTAGGCCCCTTTGTTACCACCATCACCAGCACCACCATCACCAGCAGCTAAACTGTTTGTGTCCTTTAAGCAGTCCTTGAGTGGATTACAGTGCTTTATTGTCCTGCCGTTGCTGCCTTCGCTGCCCAATCAGCTCGTTATCTGTCGCGTCGCGTCAATAAATAATGCCAAATTCGTAGCTTCATTTGTTTCTTCAGCCCAAAAATGCAAAACAATTCGCGTTTTGAATTTGCATTAACTTGAAACTGTTTGGCTTAGACAGACAGACCAGCACGTACACTTGCATCCCTTTAATTAGGGTTTTCATTGTCATTCGTTTTGAGGGAAGCAATCGTTAATGTTTTCATATATTTTTATGCAAGAATCGCAGTGAGTTTTAAAAAATCAAGTCCGAAAAATATGAATGAGAAATCCACAAATACATAGATATATATAATACAATTAAATAAATTTGTATTTTCAATTTTCATAATATAAAACTTATTTTTAACTTATTTTTTTAACTAAGTATTTAAATAAAACTAGAAATAAATATGATATCTAAACATCTATTGAAAAATCAAAAATGATTTAAATTATTTAATAATATTGAGAAATTTCAAAAATATCTCTTATTTGTAATCTTTATAAAAAAATTATATAATATAAATCATTTTTGATTTATATTATATAATTTAATTAAGAAATTAATATTAAGAAATTTCAAAAATGTCTCTTATTTGTAATCTTTATAAAAAAATTATACAATATTGATTGCAAGTAAATGTTGCTGCTGAAGTTGTATATGTAGATATGTATATGTATGTATAAACGTATGTACAAGTATAAAAAGGTAACAACCTCATTTGTTGAAGCAAATCTCATAATTAATTTTTCACATTGCCGAGTGAACATTGTAATTTAATTCTACATTTTTCGTTGATAAAAGGATTTTTTATCAAATGAAAATATTTACTAATCAATAATAATATGCATCTAAAATTGTTATAATTTTCACTGAAAAGTTGATAGATTTATGCCTATATTTTAAAAGCTTTCATCTAAAGAGAATACCAAATAATCGATAACAACAGGGAACTGCAATTGACCTATATTCAGTCTATAAAGTGGTATAGATAAATTATGATACCTTATTTCACTTGGAATACCTTTACTGGTGTCCGTTGCCTACTTTATGGGTTTTTTACATCTTTGCTTTGGAAGAGACTTGAACAGACAATTAATTACTGTTAGCTTCTGCTGCTGTTGATGCTTCTGCTGAAAATAGAGATGGAGATGGGGACGAAGATGGTGCTGGTGGAGATGGTACTGCTGCTGGTGACGCCACACCTACCAATTAATTTTGCATTTTTGAAGCGTTGCCGCAGCGGTGAGTGCAGCTCGCCAAACCGAATCGAAAGCCAATGCCAAAAGGATATAAAAAACGAGGTGAGTACGTTATTGTCGAGTCCCCGACTGTAAAATACCTGTTACTCAATTCACAATTATATAAATTGTATCTATTAACTTGTAACTCATACATGCTATAAAAATTTAAATCAGCCATAACTAGCGATAACTTATCGTATCTTGATGCGGGTATGTGGATTAATTGACAATAATAAATGGAAATATTCATTATCACAAAAAAATGCAATATCTGGAAAGCTTTGGGTTTGGTTATGTTTTTACGCTTAATCTAAAAAGCAATCTAACGATCGTTGGGTTTATGTGCGTCTTTCTATCAAATTTTAAGTCTCTATATTTTATAAACGCTGAAATGAAGCTGCTTTTTAAATTTGAACGGGGAGTGTGTTAAATTTGGTCAATCTAGCTCTACTAATTTTTGAGATCTAGTTAGTTGTTTATACCACGAAATTCTCAATCGGGAGCACTACTAACAAATTTGGAGTCTTTAGATTTTATAGTCGCTGAAATTGAGGAAATTCTAGCTTTTAAGTCTGTTTATGCCATTTTTCAATTTTTCAATTTTTTCAAAGTTGTTTCAGTTACATGCATGGCCACAAACACAGTATACCCGTTAACTCTACGAGTAAAGGGTATACAAATAGAAGACAGCTGCCAAAAGGGGCGTTGCGTCGCCCAGTTAAACTGTAGAGTTGTCCAGGGCAGTACCGGGTAGGTGGTACGTGGGCAGCTGGAAAGAAGGGCGCCAAGGGGTGCGTGGGGGGGGGGGGGCGACTGTCCCCTGGCTGGCAATTGAATCAACGTTGGCCGCATCGGTCGCATAGCAGAAGGGTTATCATTACTTCCACATAATTTAATTTCGGCAGGCAACGACCATTTGCATTTCAATACCAATAGATGCGGTGTGGTGCGGGTGTTGTGCTGTGGGGAGAGGGAGAGGGGGTGTTTTTTGGTAGAGTTCTTACGTAGTGCGATTTCTACGATTCTTCGTCGTGCCACATTTTCAGTTCTTACCATTTCTCAAAGTTTTGTCCGGCTGCTCATTGCACAAACTGAATTGAATCACCACATTACGACGCTACCCTTTTGTCTCTACCCCCCTAAAGAGGGGGTGGTGGTGATGGTGGCAGAGAAAAAGGAAAGCATTTCATTTTAAATTTTTTGGCGGCCCAGTTGCTGAGATGCTGCTGCCAGATTTTCCATCATCATTCATAACAAAAGCTGTTGGCAGTTGCAGCAGAACTCAACTCAACTCGACTACACAACCCTACGCTACAACCCTAATAGCCCCCACCTACCCCATACTCTAACTATGCTCAGGCAATGAACTAGCCCCATTTTTTTTCGTTCTATTTTTTTTCTAATATTTTTTTTTTTTTTTTTTGCGACATTTCCGTTTGCATTTGGCAAGCGGAAACGTCAGGCTGCCCATTGGACAATCAAGCTTTTGGACACGGGACACAAACCAACGAGTGCCTCTTCCGAGTTGTTTCTCCTCTTCTGCTTCTGCTTCTTACTCTTCTTGTTTGTTTGTTTGTTTGTTCGTTAGTTGTTGTTGTTGTTGTTATCAACACAAAAGGCATGGTTGGACATTGTTTGGTGTTGATAGCTGCTCATGAATAACAAATGCACACGGCAGGTGGGTCGATTTATCCAACTGTGTGTGTGTGTATGCGAAAGACAGAGAGAGAGAGAGAGAGAATGAAAGTGAGGTTAGGTATAAGTAATTGACCATTCCTAACTTGTTTATAAATTGTCAATTGATTTGTGGCAAACCGAAAGCAGAAAACGGATCAGCCAAGCATTTGACCGTTTCAACAAATTTCACTTGCCAAAAACGTGCTAACCAATTAAATCATTTTTATAGCCAAATGCTGCACAAATATTCTATCACTACTCCACCCTCCCCTCCCCCAATCTTTCGCCCTCCTTCCTCACATGTTCGTCTCTTTTCGTAGTTTTGTGTATTGTGCTTTTGATTGATTCGTTGCTTGAGTCAATTTGCCAGGCAAACTCCATTGAAAGGTCGCAATAATCAAAACCAAAATGTCAATTTCAGTTAACAGTCAGCAAAAGTGAGGTAGAGAGCGACAGCAGAGAGAGAGAGAGAGAGAGAGAGAGAGAGAGAGTAAGAGACGGAGAGAAAGACCACAGCGAGGTTGCCGTCAATGTCTCATTGAGATGTCAACTGCATTTCACAATTGCCATCATGCTCTCGTATCTCAACTCTCGTATCTCTATTCTACATGCTCGTATATCTATCAGTTCCATCAGTTATTTGTTCCGCATTTTTTGCAACATTTAAAAGACACTTCATTTTGTTTGGCAAATTCGAATACCAGACACAGTCAGTGAAATAGAGCGGGTCGATTAGTTCAAATTTGTTTGAAGACTATTTTGTGAATGACGGTTAGGCTCAAAATAAGATTGTGCTAAAAAAAAACCATTTTCCCAATTCATCGGTGAATATTTTGGTGAATTTATCGGTGAATTCATCGGTAAATTCATCGGTGAATTCATCGGTGAATTCATTGGTGAATTCATCGGTGAATTCATTGGTGAATTCATCGGTGAATTCATCGGTGAATTATTGTACAGCTGGCTTGTTAACGAAAAAATACTGAAAAAGAATGAGTCGAGTTTAATCTTTAATGTACATCTTTAGCTCCATTTCTCTGAAGTCTCTTGTCTCTTGTTTATTAGCTTGTTCCCTCCCCTTTGAATCATTATACTACATTCGTTTACATTAGAACTTTTCACAATGTTTATTTATTTATTTTTTTTTCAACAATTTTTTTTATTTTAATTTAAATTTTTAATATTTTCCTTAAGAATTTACTTAAGACTTAAGATTTTACTTAGATAATTTTTATAGATGGAAATTGGAAAACAGGTATATGTTTATACAGCTTAAGAATATATTGTATATTAAGGAAATAAGCAATAAATAAATAAAATAAAAAAATTATACGTTAAGTTAAGTTAAATTTTACTTAAAAAGTTGTTCAACTTTTTAAAGGCTTTAAAAGACAAAACACAAAACCATAGGCAAACAAACAAATAATTTTGTGTGGCCATGCTGAAGTATGTGAAGTATCTAGATACTTGCATAGGCAGCAACTCATTAGCCATGGCTTTCCGCTGGCGTTTGCCATATTACATCCCCCACCCGTCAATCCTCAACACACCTTCCCTTCCCATCTGCCCCGACTGCACTCGACAAGCGTTGCCATGACAATAAATGAAATATTTTGAGCCCGTTCGATGTAATAACTCGCGCGATTTGCTGTTTGTCATATTTCATGCCCGTGATTATAAGTCCAGCGTGCGGCATGCGGCACGGTGGGGCAATAAGCGTGCTCGCTCTGATAGATAAATAGCACATGGGGCAGCCAGCTAACGGAAGGGAGTTCGGCTGCCACTGGACGGGGCTGGAGGATGGATAATTCGTATTTCTCTGCAGCGCTGTTGGAATTGCATTTCAAATGCTAAGCCCTGATGGTGCTAAGTGCAAGCTGTGCGTACCTCTCTATCTCCATCTGTATCTGTGTCTCTGCATTAGTATATGTATTTATGTGTATGCGTGTGCGTGTTTGTAGATGTGTGTGACTTGACTTTATCATATCGAAAGTCTGCACATTCTTTCAATTCGTCTAGAAGTATGAAAGAAATTTTTGCATTCAGAGCTAATCATGTATATTGGAGTACAATTAAGTACAGTCCAATATCTCAATAAGGCATTCACATTCTGAAAAAGAAAAATTCAAATGATATAGTTTTTTTCTTACGTTTATCTCATACTTAACGCACTAGTCACAATCACAGTTGGGTATGAAATAGAAGTAATTTCATAATAATCGTATTACCTATTACCAAATGCACATATTTTTTATTTATTTATTGCATTTACTTATTATTCAGAATTTCGTTAAAGAATGCTCTGTAATCTTTCAAAAATGAATTTAAAGTTTTTGAGTTGCAAATTTGTCAATAAGAAAATCAGAAAGATTTCGAATTCAAATTGGAAACTTGGAAACATTTTTAATTATTTTAAATTAATTTATTATATATTAAAAAAACTAGATAAAATCTTTTTTTAAATTATATGTAACAAGAATATGTATAATTTTAGAATTAAAAAAAAAAACACCTAAGCTAACATTAGAATTTTTCTCAAAATTTATTATATTAAAGAGAACAAATAAGAAATAGAATTATATGCCGAATTCAAAATTAAAAAAATGGTGGAAACTGATAAACTAAAATTAACTCCAGTGGAACTTAGCTAAAATTAAATATAATTTTTCTCCAAATTTATTATATTAAAGAGAACAAATAAGAAATAGAATTATATGCCGAATTCGAAATTAAAAAAATGGTGGAAACTGATCAACTAAAATTAACTCCAGTGGAACTTAGCTAAAATTAAACTAGATTTCTATTAGGCTCAATTCGCAAAATCTATAATTTTATGAGATTTATTAAAATATAATAATCCCAATATGACTCGTTAAAGAAAATGAAATGAAAAAATTCAATAACCTTTTAAAATTTGTACTGAAAATATTAATTGTTTTTTAAATTATTGCACTGTTCACACTTTAAAAAACTTTCAAGCTATCAGTTAAGTTTCAACGACAAAATGTAAACTAAAGTTAATGTACTCTTACTTGCGAAAGGGTATTTTGAAAAGAATCGACAAATCGTCTGAATTGAAATATGAAAAATGTGCGCTCAGCGTTTTGCTGCTATTGTCAAGTGCACTAATAAATTTCAATTTGGCCAGTTGGCAATACAGTGAAGCCTCTCTTCACACAGACAACAGCCATACATTCAAATATCACTCGCTATAAATTTCTCAAAAGTTCTCGATTATTAATAGAAATGTAATTAACATTTCTTATTTTGTTTTATTAAAATTATTCACATTTTAAAGTATTTACTGTAGCTGAAGCATCAATTTATTCGGTTTATTAATCACAGCGGTAAATCACACGCAAACTATTTGAAATTAATTAGTTCATTTTGGAACAAAAAAAGAAAATGCAACTAATATAAATCATTGAGCACACGGGATTTTTGTACACAATGGAGAGCATATGTGGACCATCAATAGGCGCAGCTGTTTATTATATTATTGGTTTATACAAATTTTTTACATGCATTTTTCACATTCGATTTTATTTATATATAACTTTTGTTATATTCATATAATTTTTCTTGCTGAATAATTGGTTGAAATCTTAAAGAATACTAACTAAGTATGTTTTGAAAACTTTAACCAATAGTAGGAAACGTGAAACAATTAATATTTATTAAAAATGCATAACTAAATCAGTGAAACACTGACTACGAAAATTGCATTCCTCTGGATGAAAAATGGACAATTTTCGATGCTAAAAACTTAATTCTCTTTTAAAGGTAGAAAATTCTAGGTTTCGAGCTCTATTCAACAAGTTAACAATCGCAAAGTTGATGCTAATTTCAATAATATTGCTGGTTTTGTTCCAAACTATTTAATTAAATATAACTATTAATTTTAAAAACATTTGTTTTGCATAGTTTCGTACTGGAAGATCTGGGAGTTTTGCCTGGCGGGAGAAATAATTGTTAAAAGTGTTTGTCTACAAGCAGCTAGAAAATGATCATTCATATGAAATGAATCTTATCTTTATATTTATATTTATTTATCTTCTTATTTAAACATATATTTACAATATTTTCGAGGCAGAGAAGCCAACTTAAAAAACCTCAATTACAAAAATACAGTTTAATTTTTAATTGCAATGCATGGGGAATTTCTCGCAGTGTATTTCATTCCCTTCCCAGAGTGCTGCACTGCACTGCCGCCTGGTATATAAACTTATGCATATGAAGTGTCGAATTCAATACCACAGTCTGTAGCCAGAGTTTCGGACTTCCCCCCGCACACCACCCCGGCGCCCACGACACCCACCTGATTGTGGCCAAGTTCTCAGAGTCCTGATGAAAACTGTTGGCCAGATGCGAGTTAACTAAACGAGAGGCGGTCAGTTGATGTGCTGGCTGAAAAGTTTTCAGAAATTCGAATCATGTAACAGAATACATGATGGTCAAATTCAAAAGATGGTCAGGCACAACATGTGTGCAAGTGTGTGTATGCAAGTGTGTGTGTGTGTGTGTGAGGGCGCAACATGTGTTTATAATTATGTTTTTACTGTGTGTGCTCACATTTTTGAAGCACACACATGGCACGTGCTGTGTGTGTGTGTGTGCGTGTGTGTGTGTGTGTGTGTGTGTGTGCATGCAAATTACAACAACAATAACAATAACAACAGCAGCTGCTGCTGCTTCTGCTGCAGTTGCAGTTGCAGGCCTCAAGTTGCAATTGTCAGCGCTTAATTTGAGGTCAGCATCGAGTTGCTTCTGCTTTTTTGCCAGACTTTTGGCCTAGGCTGCATACCATCAACATTTTGGGAACGGTTCGGTTCATGGGCTCGAAGCATAAAACTGGATTCGGTTCGGTTTGCGCACTGGTTCATATACGCCCCGAACCTGAAATTTCGGTTTGAGCTCTGCTTCAATTTAAAACAAGATAAATATTTGTATTATTTTAATTATTCCTTTATTTTTAAATCAGTCACATTTTTTGATATTTACAAATAATGAAAAGGTTGTTAACGATCAAATAGCTATTTTGATTTTAGTACGAATTATTATTCGAAGTCTTAAATATTTGTGAAATGTTAGAAAAGTTTTAAATCTATGTAATAATTTTTTATTTGAACCGGACCAAATTTCAGAGGTCTGGTAGATGGTTTCGGTTTATGTATCATATTATATTCATTAATAGTATTAAAATTAAATAAGTATCATATTAAAATCAAACAAAAATAATATTTAAATTAAATTTTTATCATATTATATTCAAACTAAATATTTTAATTAAATATGTATCATATGTAAAGCGTACATAAATAATATTCAAATCAAATATGTATCATATTATATTCAAACACAAGTAACATTTAAATCAAAAATGTATAATATTGAAAACAAATATTTAGTGAATGTTTGATTTTTTAATACTATTAAATTATTACTGATAAATCGGATAACTTAAGACTTTCAATTCTGCGGGCGAAGTGAGTATTAGCAAATATTTTTTTAGTATGTATTCAAAATATTTTTGTTAAATTAAAACAATATTTAGATAAAATGGCAACCACTCCGCATTAAAAATGTCAAAATAACCTTGACCATTTTAACATATAACACCGAAAAGATTTTTATAGAGCCCCGAAGATCAAAATATATGCGGAGTAGGTTTGAAAAATCGTACACGAATTAAGCATTTCGTACCTGGTTGAAGAAAATTCGGGATTACCGAAATTCTGACCCTGCATCAGATTGATTTTATCCCTGGGTCCTGGATTTTTTTCTGTGTAGACACACACACACACACACACAGTTAGAGACTTGGTCTATATTTTGGCGTTTGCTGCCAACAGATGCGAGTTGAAGTTAAATAAGTTGATTCATTCAATTTCATTTCCAAAAAAGCGGCGACAACAATTTACACGGTTTGCCATACGCAAAATGCTTGTCAGTTGCAGTTTGCAATGCCAACAAAAGGTCTACTTAGAACCACCCCCACTTCCCCTACTCAATACTCCCCTCATCCCCTCTGTTGGCCCATTCAGCGATTTTGTGCCAACTGTCGGCGTTGCCTTTGTCTTTTGTATGCGCGCAGTGACCTGCAAAAATGGCAGACGCTGTTATTTTGGCTCTTGCCCTCTTGCCTCGCTTGCACCTGAGCTTTCTACTTTCCCCTCTCACTCTTTTTCAACTGCCTCACCCCCTCCCTCCCCTCCCTCGACGCCTTGTCTATTGTTAAGCCAAACAGGAAATGGGAGGTAAGCGGAATTTCTGTGCTGCGGTCAGTGCATGTTGCATATAATTTCATTCATCACACGGCCACCAAAAAAAGGAATCCAAATAAAGCAGGAAAAGCTGGAAAAAAAACCCCTCAAATCTAATCGGCAGCAGTCGCTTTTCCTTTCTTCCCTTCTTCCCTCACACATTTGCTTTTCCCTGCTTTATAATCTTTTGACTCCGGCAAAATAACAATGGGGTATGCTTACATTTTAAAAGTGCATGCATACTCGTATATGTACATATATATAAAGTATATAGATTCTTCAGCAGCATAAATAAAAAGTTCGATAGACAATAATTTCTTTATCCCTGTCTTTCTTTATGTTCTCTTGTTTCCATTTCATAGAATCTTTACTGTGTATCGTACGTAGATCAAGTCTTTTTCAATGTTTGCTTATTGAAATAAATTTGTCGAAATTGAAATAAAAATTAAAATTTATTTTTGAAGATATATGCGTCTTTGGTATACATAATCAGTTTAAAGTCCGTTGAGGAATGGTGATAGATGCAAAATTGGTTAAAATCTGGGATCGCAAATAATAATATAGTTAAAAATAAAATTAATAAATAATTAATTAATTAATTAATTAATAATAAATTAGATTCCGAAAAAAGTATCCACTTTTTAAAAGTAATCTATAGTATATATATAAGTTTATGAAATAATAATTCAATTTCCCTCCTTACTTAAAAATTTATTGTTACTCATATAAACAAAGTATTTGTTTAATTTGTAAAAAAGATTTGAAAAAAAGAAAAATTAAATTTAATTATTATTTCATAATACATATGTTTTTTGAATTGAAATCAAAAATTTTTAATTAATTTTATTTCCATTTTGATCATTTAATCTGTAAATTTTTGTTTATAAAAGTCAGCAGTTCATTGATAACTTATAATTTCTGTTTTAAGTACTAAAATTGTGACGGATTCATTTTAACAAGCAAATATGTAAAAGAGACAATCTGTAAATAGTAGAGAGCATCTCACAGTCGATCACTCTCCGTTTGACTATCGTTTGACTGTTTTTTGCTTGCTTTTTACTTGGGATTTTCTTTCAGCATTTCTGTCGCGTTTGCCATTTGATGCCACTGCAGTTGGGCATCTCCTTCTGCCCGCTTTTTCTGGCCGTCTTATTTCAGTTTTTGTTTGCCGCTGCCACTTGGCCATTTTCATTTTGGCCCACTGCATCTGTCTGTCTGCCGACAAGCAAATATTGTCTTTTGCCCAGTCGCATTTTTCAGCTGACATTTCCATCTACATTACTCTTCAATCTCCCCTCGCTCTTCCGCCCACCGCCGCCCCCTCGATTATTGCACCCCTTTTTTTTTTGGCTTGTCTAAAAGTATTTTTGTCACGAATTCAATGAACGATTTTTAAGCACGTCTTTATTACTTTTGCTCTTTGTGCACAATATTTCAGGCCTCAACTCCCCTTTGGCCCCTCTGTCTGATACTACCCCTATTTATATTATATGTATGTTTATATGCAGCTAAAGCCATTGACTGTGCTCCCCCATTAATACCTTCTCCTCTGTGGCATTAAGCATTAATTTATAGATTTGTTAACTGCATGACTCATGCGCATATACCAGGCGCGCACTGTATCGCAAAATAATAAAAATAAAAATATTCTTCATATTGTACAAGAAAATGCACTTTGCTAATGAATCGAAGTATTTTCCAATGCGCCCAGACCGCATACACTTGCAAAAATATCAGACAATCTTTCGAGCATATATTTATGTACACATATACATATATACATAGTATAGGGTCTGACATAACAATTTTTAATTTACTTTAATTTTATTCTCTTTTTTTAAAATATTTATTTATTATTTTGATACACTTTTCTAAGTGTATTTTCTGCAACTCTCGTGTTTCTAACTTTGCTGTGGCAATTATTTTCCTTTTTTGGTAGCTTCTTGCACTTTATTTAGTTGGCCATAATGTGGTTAAGATACTTGGCTAGCCATTTTATTAACGTTTTTGTCGCGATTCGCTTGTTGTTGCCTGGTTTGCTTGAAATGCTTATGAGCTTAAAGTTGTAATTTCAATTCTAATTGGGTATAATTGTAATATTTATATTTAGTATCTTTTTCAGACTAACAATGTAATAAGAGCATGAAATGTAGGAGTTTTCTTAGCAACTAGCAGTAAGATGAGGTAAAATCAATGGATAGTACATTTTTTTGATCGACTTTTTGAGAAAATACATATTTTTCGAACTTTTTTGCTTATCATCTGGCCATTAAGAAATTTTTGAAGCTAATCAAGACCAAGATATTAAATATAATTGTAAGTATTAAGTATAAAGCATAAGTTTCACAAGCTTACAGCCGTGAATATCTAAATAGCAACGATTTATAAAGAAAATCTATTTTTTACTTGTTTGTAGTAGTAAATTTTAATTTCTTTTCATGCTTTATATACCAACTAGCTTCCAGGTATGTAGCTACATTTTTCAAATGACAATAGTTTGGCTAATTGGCAGTTAATGGCAAAATTATTACTTCTTTTTATTAGAAGTCCATTTGACAATGTCGCCAGATAAATGATAAACTTGATAAAAAATATATGTGGCGGCTGCACTGAGTCATTTGCCTGTTTGCCATTTGCATTACTTAGATATAGTTTAAAGAATATGAATAAAATGGGTAGCAGCAGAGAGTTGGAGAGAGGGAAGGGGGGTATAAAGGATAAAGAGAGACGTCTGCATTGCAACTAAATGCGGTGAAAATACGAGAAGCACATTGAAGTTGCGCTCACCGAGAGCCCGTCAATAAATCATTGTGCAGACAAGGGGCTTCGTTGTTAAAAGCACTCTTCCAATATATGTATGTATGTATTGATGTACGGGGATGTTAGGGGACAGAAGGGGATGTATATATGTTGAGGATGGCATATCAATACTTCGCATAGACGACGGATTGTATTTTCAATATTTGCGCAGCGTAGATCATGGCAATGCCGTCGAACTTCCTTTCCCATGGATGAAGAAGAGAACGCAATGGCTTTTGTTGGTTTTGTATTGCAATGATTTAGCAGTTTTTCGTCTGTGTTTACGTTGTGGATGAACAACGAGAGCGGCGACCGTAGAGAGGGACAGAGACACAGAGACCCAGAGACAGAGAAAGAGAGAGAGAGAGAGAGAGAGGAGTGACGATGGCGACGCTGCGGAGCTGCTGAATAAGAAATCAGTAAATTGTTGTGTTTTAATCGAGCCGCCGCGGCATCAGACACAATCACAATCGCAATCCCCAATCCCAATCACAATAGCGTAGCCCTCTCTCCGCTCTCTCTCCGCTCTCTCCCCGCCATCCCCCCAACAATTGTCTGGAATAAGCCGCAGCATCAGAAATGGAAGGGGTAGAAGTCGCTGCACACTGCACTTAAATCTAATATTATTGGCACAAATTATTTAACAGTAAATATGTTTAAGAATAATTGCATTGATCAAACCCAGAATCATATCGCAAGCATTTTAATATATTAATAAGAAACATGAGTAAATAAGTACAAATTTTAAGCTTAGGTTTTTGTATAAGTTTAATTAAAGATATTTTTATATTGACTTATAAAAATGTATATATGTATAAAAGTATTTCGTGCAGAGCCATGATAAAGGAAATTAAATAAACTATCAATTAACTCGAAAAACATTGATAAACGTATCTAACATTGCTCAAAAAATAACTTACACAGCATGAGATTATAAGAGCTAGAGACTTCAAAATTGGTATGTGGGTCGTGATCACGTCGCAACGATTCGCTTTCTTTCCCAAAATCTTGCAATTTATCTTCCAAATATAGCGGACAGACTTTTATTTTGTTTTTCCTTATCAATTTAAAAGTTGATTATCGATTTTTCTTACAAAAGTAAAATTAAGTTTTCATCAAGACATATTTTAAATGCTTCTTATTTGATCAGGTTTATATATATTATTTATTCATGCACTTAATTTCCTGAGGTACATACGTTATAATTTAGCAAAAAAAAAAGAAATGTATTCTGGGACAGTGTGCGCTGTTGCGGCCACATTGAACACTGTGATGCTGTGATGCTCTGCCAGGATGGCAGGATATGTATAAGCGAGCAGCCAGCAGCAGCTACTTGTGTAAATAACTGTCAGCCAATTGTTGTTTAATCGCCGGCTTAGTCATGTTGCGGTGCACTTTTGAGGTTAAGTGCCTGCAGTTGAGGGAAACAGCCAACAGCGAACAGCTAACAGCTAACAGCCAACAGATATCAGATATCAGCTATCGGTTATTAAGCTTTAAGTTATCACTCAGTCGAGAGGAGTCTTCTCTGGTCTGTTCTCATCTCGTCTCTTCTCTTCTTTCTTCTGTCTGCTAGCTAATTAGTTGCACATTTTACATTAATTAATTTTTATAGCATACTTTTTTGTGCGAGCTGCAAACTTTTGTCATAAGAAAGAAACGCCCGCATTTTGTGCCTTACCCCGCACCCGCCCCCGCCCCCGCACCTCGTCTGTTCTCTTCCCCTGCGGTGCTGGCCGCCATTAGCTGCACGTGCCACTGCCCAAAAAAAAAAAAAAACAAAAAAAAAATTGAATATAAAAGAAGCAGCAGCAATTCAGCCTTATCCACTGCACTTTTAAATCACTAAATTTTGCTGTCCAAAGCAATGAGAACAAGTGAAGAGACTCTTGTTGACAGTGCACGACTAGCAGATACCCTACGACTAAACAATGCAATTAAATAAAATAAGAGATTAAAGAATAATTGTTTGGGATTTCTCAAGAGCCAATCCGAAACGGATTTAAAATAGGAAATATTTCTCCGCAAATATCTTGATTATGGGGACTCAAAACGAATTTGTTCAGGTAAATTAAATGTTTTATACTTTTTTAACTATTTGAATGCTAAATGGCTGCTATTTTATAGGCATATTTTCTTAATTAAACATTATTATCCCTCATACATACAAAAAAAAACGACGTACTAAAATTAAGAATTTTAAGCTTGAATTCTGGAATGATTTGTGTATTTCTCTGTATGCTAACAGGGTATCAAAAAATGTTGAAAAATTTATAGAAAAAAATAAACAAAAAAAATTCTTTGAAAAAAAAATTGGCGTGCGTTTAAGGAAATTCCAAGTCGTGCGGCATCTTTGAAGCTGCTGCTAATGCTGACTAATTGGATTTGGCCTTAGAACTAATAAAAACGTTACAAAAGTATTTCGTTTTTACTGCAAATTGGCCAACAATAATTATTTTGCCTTGGACAACAACAAAAGCGAAAGCGAAAGCTAAAGAATCATAAAAATCGACAAGACAAGACAAAGAAGAACAACAACAAAAACACATGCTGTAAAGACCCGAAAAAAATATATGGAAAATCTACGCAACGCATCCTTAAGATGATGTTGGAAGTTGGAGTTGGACTTTGAGTTTCTAATGAACTGACGTCGAGTTGAGGAAGGAAACTCTATGGAATTCAACTGTGTCGTTGTGCACAATAATTGCATTTTGTTGTTGAGGCGTGGCAAGGATGTCCACGTCCCGCCCTAAAAAAAGGAAGGAACATTGGACTCTGGACACTGGACATTGGTCACTGGACACAGCTGTCTGGGGGCTGTTGGCACGTCTTATCGACATATATCGATAAAAGAATTAGCTAAATCGTGACTGCCACTTAGGACATGTCGCTGCCATTAATTATGGCGGATGACAGGCCTAAGCAACACACACACACACACATACACACTCGCACACACTTACTTACACATGTATCTACATTTTTGTTGCTGTGTAATTTTATTAGCTGCCTCGCTTTCGATTAAGGCTCGATCTCAGTTAATTAAAATCGACTTTTTGCCATTAATGCCCCAAAATCAAATTAGCCGACTTCAGAAAAGTTTTTAGCCACATTTGCCACTCGTTGCCACAGCAGCGTTTTTCGGCCCAATGGACGCTACAATAAAAAAGAAAAACAAAAAAATGACTAACAAAAATTTATAGCTTGAAAAAAATAGCTTAATTCTATATTGGAAATTGGATACCTTTAGTAACTTATTAAGAAAACATAATTAAAATTTGATCTCTGTTGTAAATTTTATTGCTTCAAAGAATGCGCTGGAAATGAAACAATTTCGATTGTCAAACTTATTTAGTAAGTACAATTTATGAAATGCAACTTAAAAACGATTTTGAAATTGATTTCAATAATATTTTGAACGATGGACTCAAAACTATGGATTTTTGAAAATCGATGACAAGTTGGCGTATTAAAATAATCTTAAAAATGTGAAACTATTTTGAACGCTTTATTATATTAATTGATTAATTTTAAATTATATTAATTGAATATATAAAGCACAATTTTTTAAGAACGTTAAATAATAAATATGCTTAGTTCCGTCGATATAGTTTGTTTGAAATGAGTTTTTAAGACAATAAAAAAAAGAAACACGTATAATCGAGGCTTTTTTAAATCATACTGCTTAAGTGCTTCAAACTTTAAAATTTGCTCCTTCCAGTAGCCTAAGATGGAAATATAACTAGGATTTAATCACTCTTCTTATAGAGAGATCCTAAAATGTATCGAATGTAGGGATGGCACGATTAATCATTTGATACACAATAATCGATGATTTTGCTTCCATTGGCGATTAATTTGTATCGTAAAATGTGTTGCGATTAATTGAAACACTAATCGATATTCGATCAAATAATCGCGTCGTTGCCAAAATTTTTTCAGGGCATGGAGATTTTATTCCAAAAAAATAGTTGCAACAATATATTTGAAAATTTTTTTTGCAGATATTCTTAGAATTGTTCAACAAAATTTTCTGCATCAAAATACTTTTTGTGAAAAATCGAGGAAAAAAATTGAAAAAGAAGACTTTTACATAATAAAAGTTTTGTGTCATTCAAACGGAATTTAAATGACCTTTCCATTGATGAAAATATGTTAACGATAACGGCTCAAATAAGCCTTAAATGTCAAAATTTGACCTGCATACTTTATGCTGTGAGCTGTATTTATTTATATTTTTGGTCATTTTATTATTGTTCTTAATTTTTTTTTGCTATACAATGGCATTGCATTACACAATATTTTAAAAAACTATAATAAAAATTAATCATTTGATTAATCGTTTATAATATAATAATAATAATATAATACATTTTTTTTGCCATCCCTAATCGAATGCAATTCTACAACTTGAATCGTAGTTCCCTATGTCTAAGCTTAATTTTAATTTAAAGCTACCAGTCTGATGATATCCAATAGTCTGGTCAAAAACTAAGTTCCCGTTTCAGGGTAGCAAATTTCCAACGCTTGAGGCAATAATTTCACACACAATTACTTATGCATTGCCGATCTATAAGTGTTATGAAAGAAATTGTGAAAGTAATAACACTTTTTTGTTAAAAAATTCAGAACAAGACTTCAAATTTTATTTGCGCTTTTCGTTTTTAGCCGCGGGGTGGCAGCAAAAACAACAAAAAAATACAAAACACAAAAAAGTCAAAGCTACAAATTGACACAAATGGAATGCGCACTATATGAATATGTATCTGTGTGTGTGTGTGTGTGTGTGTGTGTGTGTGTTGGGTGGCAGGCGAAGGGGAGAGGGAGGGGTGTGCACCCCCTCAAGGCCGCTGGGCCGCAGTTTATCATGTCCGCCAGGAATAATTCAACTTTGCTTATTTCACACTTCAATTTCGTAGGTAAACAAAGTTTTCACTGCGGTCGCAAAGGACGAAGGACGAAAAGTGAAAAGGGCAAGGGAAATATGGGGAAAAGAAAGCAAAGCCCGAGAAAAAATCCAAGCAAAGCTGGGGCTGCCGAGTTAAATCAACAAAGTTACAGAAAACGTTGGGGAGTCGGTGAGTAGCAAAGTCGGTAGATGGATGGATTGGATCGTGGGCAGTGGGGAGGAGTGGGGAATTCACCGGACACCCGGGAGGCCACCTTTGCTAGTCAAGTGAAAGCAAACAAATAAAAATGATGAGCGGCAATATTTGTGTGATGGCAGTGCGGCAATAACAACAACTGAATCTACAACTACAACAGCAACAGCAACAACAACAACGAGGAGGAGTCGAGTCCTTGGGGCGCATTTTGCTGATGTGTTGTTATTGTTATTGTTGCCTTATAGCCAGTCGGCCACTTTGCCAGTGAATGCGGTTGGCCTTTTGTTATTGTAAAAAGTTTCATTCGTTGTTATTGTTGCTGTTGTTGCTTTTGTTGTTGCTGTGGCAAATTAAGGCGCAAATTGTGGCCAAGTTGTGAAAAATTCGGCAGCAAGTAGCCACCAGGGTAATGCCAAGGACCAAGGACCAAGGGCCAAGGAGTAAGGAGTAAGGGCCAAAAGCAAGCACCATAAGTGGCCGCACTCGAAAGTGTCCTTGAGGAGACTCATAAATATTATTATCATCACTGAGTGCATGTTTAGTGTGTGTATATGTGTGTGCCGCTTTGACAGCTTAAGGCTACCATTGACCAGGGCATTAGCCCAGTTAAGACGGTTGACTCCCTCTCTCCCTCGCTGTGTGTGAATGTCCTTGAACGAACGTTTATTAATTGGTCAACGCAATTTGCTTAGCTTACAAACAAAAGAGTTGACTGTCAGATACCCTGTAATATAGTCTTAACAACATTTGCATTTATAGAGATCTAATGAATAGATAAAGAGAGATAAAGAAGATAGAATAAATAGTAGAGAACAAATTTGAAGATGTTAAGAGAGCAGAAAGAGAGAATTTAAGTTAAATAAGAGTAGTTAATAAAAATCCATTCTAAAATACAAGTTTAAAATTCTTGAAAAATGTTACACATATTTTATTAAAATTGTTTTCAGATTGAAGTAAAATATGTTTTACATTTTCTACAAATAAAAAATACAGGTTGAAGGAAAAAAAATTTGTTGGGCCAAAAAATAGCTTTAATTCTGACTAATTTTTTCAGATGAAGACGAATCGCGAAATTGTCATTCCAAGGATGAAAATTATGTTTTAAGGACATTTGGTCCTTTGGTTCTGTGGAATATTAAAAGTACTGGTCCTAACAAAAGTATTGACACCAAGTTTGTCAAGATCGGTCCATAAACACCCAAGATATACTACTGTGGGCAAAAAGTACCGGGAATTTTAAATTTAAAAAATTTTGGGATTCCAATCGGAAAAAATTTTTGTACTTTTAGGTTGGCACTACTATCGTTAACATCTGTGCAAAATTATACGTTAAAATATTCATTAGTGAATAAGTTACGATTAGTTTTGTACGACGCCAAATGTGCATTTGGCGATTTTGATTGAATCTCCTCAATCGACCCGAAGCGATGTCCTCGGAGAGGTCTTTTGAGCTTAGAAAATAGCCAGAAGTCACACAAAGATAAATCAGGCGAAAAAAGTAGCTGCGGGACAATTTTGGTCGAGTTAGAACACATAGAACAGGGGCAGTATGAGAGGGCGCATTATCATGTTGCAAGAACCATGAGTTGTCAGCCCATAGTTCTGGCCTCTTTTTACGCATAGCTTCGCGCAAACGACGCATATCGCTCAAAAAATATTCCTTGTTAACAGTTTGGTCGGTCGGAAGGAATTCATAATGAACTACAACACGATAATCCAAAAAAACTGTCAACATGACCTTGATTTTTGAGCGAATTTGACGCGATTTTTTCGGTCTCGGCCCACCTTTTGCCGATATTCGCTCGATTGATCGGTAGTTTCCATGTCGTAAGCGTAGATCCAAGTCTCATCGCCCGTAATAATGCGTTTTATAATATCCTGATAGTCAGAAAACATTGTTTCACACACTTCCACGCGGAGCTTTTTTCGATGAAATTGACCGTTTTTTGGCACAAAAATCGCCAAATGCACATTTGGCGTCGTACAAAACTAATCGTAACTTAAACACTAATGAATATTTTAACGTATAATTTTGCACAGATGTTAACGATAGTAGTGCCAACCTAAAAGTACAAACATTTTTTCCGATTGGAATCCCAAAATTTTTTAAATTTAAAATTCCCGGTACCTTTTGCCCACAGTAGTAAATGTTAAAAAAATGAATTTTTCAACTCAAAAGCGCGGACCAGGAATTCATTTTAGAACTATGGTTTCTTCGTGAAAACATCTTAGAACTGACTATAGATTACGAAAATGGATTACTATTTTTTCATTTTTTCGGGCCCATACAAATTAATGCACTCTAATATGTATATTTTGCAAGTATTTATTCTAGACTTTCTTGTTTAATTAATAAAATATGCAAATAAAATAAAAACTACTCAGCATTTAAAAAGTCAAATATTCCTAAAACATTTGATTTCGCTCATAATATTTGCCGAAAAGAAATCGAAAAATCATACTTCATTTAAGTATTTTGTAAAAAGAATCATACTCCAAAGTTATAAATTTAAAATGATTTTTTTAGCAAAGAAATACAAAAATTATAAAAAATGCTTATTTTGTGAGCTTTATTCTTTTCTTTGATGTCTAATGATAATATTCTGATTTAATGAAATCGCTTAAAATTAATAAGTATCGTTTAATGCATGGCTTTTTAACTTTTAAGTATAAATCATAATATTATCTGGTCAGAAATTGAATCTTTAATAAATTTAAGCTATTTCGAATAAGGTAAATTTATACTTAGTTGACCAATTAAGTCATAAGGCAAATGTCAAATATTAAAAATAACTAAAAAATGTATTCTAAAAAACCTTTTAGTTTCATATCGGTACTAAGCACACAATGAAAATGGCAAGTTTACAGTTAAGCCAAAGCTCAGTCATAGATGGATTACATTGTGTGGTAAATCTATGAAGCAAAACAAACTAACCATCTTAATTATGGAAATTGTAAAGTTCTAAGAAGTCCTCATAATGAGGCTCATTTAAAGGAGTACAACAAGGAACTTAACAAGGAACATGCAACATAGTGTTGCAATTGGTCGTGTGACAAGCAAATAAGTATGGCTAAGTAGGTAACACAGATTTAAGGGTTGCCATCGCACGTGCAGAGAAACAAGCTCGTTCAAGTAAGGCAACAACCATAAAGTTGACTACAATAAAACACACATACTTATTAGTACTTTTTATAGGTACAGGCAGTCTGATTTGTAATTCTCAAGGCTCTAAAGTTGCTCCCGGAATGTGTCAGCCCCCCCTCTCAATCCCTCCCAATCCCTTTCAATCCCTTTCAATTCTCCCCCTTCTATCCTCTCAAACTGAATCTGAATCTGGTAGAGCAACCAAGCAGCTGGGCTCATAAAAAAGCACAACGCCACACCGAGTCGTCGACATGGCCATGTTGAATTTTTAGAGTTGTGCATAAAAAAGAAAGAGGAGAAGAGAAAAGAAAATAATCTATAGAGCAGGCATGAAGAAGGCATGAAGATGGGATGGAGGGTAGCATGAAGGGGTCGTCGTCGTAGTCTCGTGAGACAGTTGAATAGTTGGCACAAAGAGAGCGAGTCGAACTTTTGTCCAAAGCAGCTCGTAAAAATGCCCAAGTGAATAATAATAATCAGCACTGGGTCTACCTACTCCTACATATCCCTACTCCCTTCCCACACACACACACACACACATGTGGCACACATGTGTCGACATGGCGTGAGTTAAACTGCCCGTATTCCGCATCCCGTATTCCGAGCCCGGCTGCAACTTGGGGGCCTCAACGTCGTCGTCCTTTCGAAGTAACAACAAAAACTAAACGAAACTTTTATTGTCTGTGTGAGCGAGCGAGCGAAATTCCTTACCAACTAGGAAATAATTAAGCGTAATTGAGTTAAGTTATTTCCGCTTGCCGCTTACAACTTGCCCCAAGTGTCCCACAGACAACCTCCAGCTACAGCTACAGCTACAGCTACAGCTACAGCTACAGCTACAGCTACAGCTGCCACTTTTAGCTGGCTTTAAGTGATTTGTTAAAAACTCCTTAAGACCTTCATAATGCCATAATGCCAGAATCAGGCCTAAGTTTCCTTCTTTCTTTTTCATTTTGCAAGTAAAACACACTAAGAGTTAAAAAAAACAATTATAATCTAAATTGCAGAACACGAAGACCTTATTGAAATAAGTTAGTGCAATAATAAATATTTAAGAAAAATAAATAAATATTATTTAAATAATAAATTGAATTTAGAATAAAGTACAATATAATAATATTTCAATACACATTCAAGAAATACTCATATAAATAAGTAAGTAGAGTTATAATTACAATGTTAAAGAAAGGAAAATACGTTAAATAATAGTGGGATTCCGGTAAACGTTTTTGATTTGCTTTTGATTTGATTTTGATTTTTCAGTCAGCTGTTCACAGCTGCTCCATACAAAATTTTCAGTGTGTCCAGAGCAAATCAGGGAAATGTGGTCTTACTAATTGATTTCAAAAAATCAGCTCTGAGACTGATTTTTTTTCATTTTGATTTGGTTTCGAACAGCTGTGTGACAGTTGGTGTTTGTTTGCATTGTAAATCTACGAATATTCAATAAAAACATATTCGATGACTTTCTTTCGGCATTTTGTGCAATTATGCCCATTTTTGTATACTTTTTAGCTGTCAATTAGCTGTTCGCCCAGGCTGTCAGCTGTTCACGAAACCAAAAAATAATCAGTGTGCAAAAAGGGTCGTTCCGTCAACTGATTTATATTTGGTTAAAAATAATCAAAAGCAATTCAAAAACGTTTACCGGAATCCCACTAATATTTCAATACAATTTGACTAAAATCATAATTTTTAGTGCGGAATTTCTCAAAATAAGCTAAGTTTATTTGATGTCTTCGATTTTCTATAATAGGTTTGAAAATGATCGCGTAAACAATAAATAAGTAGCGTACACTAAAATTTTAACAGTTTTCCAACCAAGGGAGTAGAATACAGGAAGAAGAAGCTGAAGAGCCGGGACTTGTGTTCTTGCTCACATTTCTGGCCTAAAAACAAAGCTCGATGCACACTTATTAAAAGCTTTTGTTTTGGGCACTTGCTATTGCGGCTGTCCCCCTTTTCCTCTTTCCTCTTTCCCCGTTCCCCTTTCTCCCCATTTTCCGCCCTGTCCGTGTCCATGTTCCCGCTAGTTTCCGCCGTTGCAGCTGTCAAATTGTACTTTCTTTTGCTGATGCCACAACAATAACTTGGTCAGGGGAAGAAAAGGGAGCGGAATGGCAATGGGAATGGGAATGGAAGGAAACGGAAGCGGCCACAAAGGCGGCAACAGAAAACTTCATTACAATTCAGTCCCGATGTAGTCTGTCTATTCGTTTGCCTTTAGGGGGGGCGCAGTGTACTGTAACCAAGTATAGCGCGCTTAACTCAAATTGAAAGCGAACAAGGCTGACATTCAATGCATTCGTGCAATCGCACCGAGTTCGTCCTTTGCAATCGAGTGCGTTTGTGCAATTTATTGTTTTTATGCGTTTGTCGTGCACTTTCTATACCCATTACTCGTAGACTACAAAGGGTATATCGTTTCGATGCAATATATGAAACAGTGAGTAGGAATATACATGTATGCTTTGTCAGCATTAACAGCCGAGTCGTCCGTCTGTATAAGGAGCTAGATCTAAGAGACTTTAAGAGCTAGCTCTTAAGAGCTTAAGTTACCAAATTTGGCACACAGATTTCACTCAATGAATTCCCAACACATACAGTTTTTAGAATAGAATATTTTTAAATGCTGACATAGCTTTTCTTTGTGGCCAATCATTCTACTTAATCTCATCCAGATCTCATAAATATATTATTATTAAATATACCTGAATATTATTATTAAAGTTTTTATTTTTTACATATTGACAAATAATCGAAAACTAAAATTATAAACAAAAAATTTATCTAAAAAACTTTAAGTTATTGACTCAATAGAAAAAATCTTAATCAAAAATAATAATGTGGTGAATTTTTAGCCGCTAAATTTTAAAACATAAATGTAAGAAGAAATACAAATAAAAATCATTATATTTTGTTTGAGTAATGGCTATCTTATAGTCGCTAGCTTGTTTTGTTGTGTTTTTTAGTTTTTCTTTAGTTTTTAGTTTTGGCATTGGCATTATTAGATTGCAAACTTTGCTCTGCTCGTGCTGATTGGCACACAGTCTTGCCCCCCCTATTACTCCATTCCCATTTCGTCTCTCCCTCCCTCCCTCTCTCTCTTTCTTTCTGTCTCTCCTTTTTGTTGAGAACAGGGAAGCTGTTTCAATCGCTTCAAGTACTTTAACGGTCCTCGTTGCGACAACCAATTAAAGAAATTAGCCTTCGATGCAGCCAACTTTGATAGTCTATAAGGAGGTCGTAAGGATGTTGGCGGTGAGAGCAGCTTGTGGCAGTGGGTGGTGTTGTGGCGAAGGGGTTGGGGGGGCGAGTAGTTCGTCTGTCGTCTGTCGCCATTCGTCAGCCTTCAGTCGTCGGTGTCCACGTGCTGTTTGTCAAATACATCAACGCTTGTCGGTTGCCTGCTTGACTGCCGTCACATTGACAAGTTGGCTTTAACACTGCATCCTGGCGAAGCAGGAGTCAGTGCAGTTACCTCCTCACCTCCCCTCACCATCTCTCTTTCTCTCTCACTCACTCTGATCAGCGCTGGCATTTTAGCTATTCCTTAGCTAGAGTTAGCTCTTTTCTAATTGCTAAAGCTTAAAACCTATATATATAGACTATTAGCTAGAATTTTGGTTAGTTTACAAAAATGTTGGTTTCCAGATTGCCAAATAGTTTAAAATTTTGATGCCATTAAAAATTTGTATATAATTTGGATTTCCGATTATTTTAATGCTGGCTTTTGTCCACTAAATTTTCCGCATAAATCGGTTAAGTTTTGAACAAAAAAGTAAAAGTATGGAAAAAGTGAACAGTGTTGAAAAAAATCAAATTTGCCAAATAAAGAACATTTTGATGCAGAATAAAATAAAAGGTAAAAAAAGTGTTAAATGTCAAGAAAATCAATTAAGTTTTGACAAAATTATGGAAGTTGGACGTTTTTGAAAGAGTGTCAAGAGGTAAGTGTTAACAAAGGGAATAATATTGTAAAAAATTAAATTTTCTAAATGTGATAAATTTTGATGCAGAATCAAATAAGAGGTAAAAAAATTATAAAATGATGCAAGTTAATCGTTTTTGAAAAAGCGTCGAGCAGTACGAAAATTAGTGATTTAAAATCCAAGTTTGAATCGAGTTGAATGAAAATCATGAGTACAAACACTTCGCATCGTCAAAAACAAAATATATCAATGTATGTATTCGAATTAAAATTATTAAAAACCGCTTTGGCGAAAATCGAATTGTCGATTTGTCGATGTATTTCAACTATATTTGAATTCGCCTTGAAATTGCGGCAACTCTGTCAGTGACACACACACATCCACACACCCACACGCCCACACACACACCCACATACTCAGGGAGCAGGCGGGCAGGCGACATTCGACTGTCGACTGTCGACAGGAGCTGGCCACAGTAGTCAGTAGTCAACCGAGTGACTAACAAGCTAACGCCAATGGCGCCCAATGCTCCTCTGTCCATGTGTCCAGCTCTTTCTTCACCTCTTCTTCTTCTTCTCCTCTGCTTATCGTCCCCCTTGCCCCCTCTCTTCGCTAACTATGCTGCTATTTCCCATCGTTCGTTCGTTCGTTTCGTCCATTCGCCTGTCAATTCAGTCAATGACTACACAAAAGCTATGCGCGTCCTTCATATGAGTGTGTGTGTGTTTGAGTATGTATGTGTGCTGGTGTGTGTGTGGTAGAAAATCTCTTTTAATTGCCAATCGTGTGGAAAAATGAATTTTCCATCGAATTAGTATTCTGTGGCTGAAATTCATTCATGGAGCACTCATTAGGAAATCCTCTGGCTGCTGCCTCTTCTCTCTCTCTCTCTCTCTTCTTGTTTCTCGTCTGCTGCTGTTGTGTGCCTGTTCTTATTATTTTGTTTTTTTTTTTGAGTGTTGGCCCACGCAACCGTCGCCTCTCACTCGTCAGTCTTTATGTTATGAGTTGAGTCAACATATTTTGCAACACTTACAGGCTGCTTATGTGAACAGCGAGAGAGAGAGAGAGAGGGAGAGGCGGGGGGGGGGGGGGGTAGGTTTTGTGGGGGGTTTGCCGCTTTTGGCAGTACTCAAAATCAAAATCAAGGAAGTGACTATAATTTTGGTGTAGCATGTTGTCGGTACGTGTTTCAATATGTCAGCATCCGGTGATGAGTTTTGTACGTACACTTGTTTGCCTTTGGCCCCCATCAGCCCCCCATCTGCCTCCCTCAACCCCCCCTCTCGACCACCCCTTGTGACTGTCTGTGTGGCAGACTATGAGGCAGGCAAAGTCATGTCATACACGTGCATGAACCCACCTCCTGTTTTCCTGTTCCTGGTTTTTCCACCCATTTTCCTCACTCTAACACTTGCTTGATTTTCCCCACTCACTGTGTGTGTGTGTGTGATGATTTTTGTTGAGCACTCTTCAGTTATTTTATTGATGTTGTAAATTTCTGGTAATTGAGCTTAATTTTTATACAGTTGCCACACCCACATAGCCTCCCCGTCGACCCTCGCCACCCCTCCTTTTTACACCCTGTTCACGCTTTTGTTTTATGCTGATTGCTTGACCCTTCTTTGCGTGTGTGTGTAGGTGTGTCTATTGTGATCTGATAAGTTGTGCTTTGAATGACCATTGAAATTTTTGCTTAGCAATGAAAAGTATCGAGTAGCTGGACAGAAGTATCGAGTAGATCTGTCAAGTGCTTTGTGATTAGATTTGAGCAACCCTTTTCTGCGAATTAGCTCAAGTCTCTCGAAATCTCCTGTGTGTATGTGTGTGTGTGTGTGTGGACAGTAATTGCCAAATTGCTAAATTGCCAAAAATTGCCATTTTGGTAATTGAAATGAAATACTTTTGGCTTTGGGCATTTGCTTTAGAGCTGCGTGCAAGGCAATTTCAATTAGGAACTTTTCACACACAGCGTCGCAGATATGAAATTAAAATTATTTGCAAACAGCTGTGGCTTACACACACACACACACACACACACTCACACGCGTACACGTATACATTTGCATCTATATCTGCATCTATATATAGATATATATGTATTTGGCAACTGAACTATGCTGGCCATACACAATGGGCGCTTGCCGCTGTCATTGAAAATGACAACAAGTCAAATAGCAAAAGAGATAAAAAGCAAAGTAAGTGTGCTGCAGTTGGACATGAACGACTAGAAAATACCTTTATCCTTTGCGTTTTCGAATGTCTAAATATTTATTGCAAGATTTCATACAATATATATTTATTAATTAAATAAAATTCACTTTCAAATAATAAATAAATAATAGACTAAATTACACAAATAATTGCTTATTTTTTTGAGATTTAAAATTAATTGATGGCAGTCAAACTACGAGTATATTACATTTATAAAACCCTTTGAGCGGGCCAAGAAAAAAATAGTTCAAAATTTAGATCTTTCGCAAAAAGAAGAAAACCTTTATTGAGTTTTTGAGGTTTTAAACATAATACAGTCGAACTTCCCTAACTCGAACTTCCCTAACTCGAAGTCTCTCTAACTCGAACAAAATCGAGTGGCAATACTTGGCAAATTTCATACAATTCTACTTCCCTAACTCGAAGTCTCCCTAACTCGAACCTTTTTTCGTGGATAATGGTGATTCGAGTTAGGGAATTTTGACTGTATAACATACGCCAGAATAAAACAATTTGTTAATTTTGTGAAAATTTATACAGAAATTATATACATTTTATTTATATCGCATGACAATTGAGTTATACCCTGCGTTAGAGTATATTGCCAACAAGCAGGAAATTATGCAAAAAAAGGACTTAGAACTAAAGAGTATTTTGCCAAATGACAAATGAAAAAGGACACAAAAAAAATAAAATAAAAAATGAAAAACTGAACAAAAAAAAAAGAAGAGATAAAAAAAAAATTGTGCAACTTTTATACGCCCTCGTTCGCAACTTTGGCAATTCCATTTTCACAATCATGCGTTGAACTCTGAACTTTTGCATGTGTAAGTCGATGTGTGTGTGTGAGTGTATGGATGTGTGTGAAGCGAGCATTTTGGAAAACAGCTTTTTCCAAAATATGCCAACAAAACTTTTCTTTTGCTCTTCATCGTCCTCATTGGTCATCGCCGGTCGGTCGTCGGTTGTCGGTTGTCGGTCACAGTTGTGTCTGGCACTATTCGTCCAGTGTCCAGTGTCCAGTGTCCAGTGTCCGGTGTCCTTAGTCCTTAGCTAAGCGTCCTTCATCCTGTTGCGACCGCATGGCGTTGGCATTTGGCGTTTAGTTGCGGCTATTGAATGTGTAAAAATTATTGTAAACTTTTCAGACACACATCACACATCAATGGTCCGCTTCAGTTTGAGGGTCAGTTTGTGCAAAGCCATGGGGTCACCGACGGGGTCAGCAGGGGGAAGAGCAGCTGGCTGGCAGCCATTGGCGTGGAAATCAATTAAAAATGCTTGTTGCCCAACTTTGTTTTATGAGGTTTTGTATATTTAATGGCCAAAGAGACAGCTTCACAGTTGGAGAATGAGAAGGAGAGAGAAAGAGAGAGAGAGAGAGAGAGTGGGAGAGAGTAAGTAGGAGAGAGTGAGTGCTTACTTTCACTTTGGCAGTGTATGATGATGATGATGATGATGATGAACTCAGTGCTTTTCACTTGCTGTTTGAATTGTAAATTAAGCTCTCTATTTATAGCACTTTTTTTTGAGGGTTTTGACACACACAACATGCTTGCAATGCAGTTCGTAGTCATCAAAAATAACTGATATCAGCTGCTTCTAGTTCATTTAACCCGTTATTCACAAAATTCTTTGACATTGGAGAATGGAACTAGCTAGAAAAATGTAAATATATTGAAACATGTAGACGATTTTCGTAATAGATATAATATATTGATTTTGAAACTTTCCTCATTTTATTATTTTTAAATATTAACTTCTATTACTTTGACTGGCTTTTTTTTACCTTTTAAATATTTGTACTCTAAAAATATCGTCTTTGTTCACGTTACTTTTCCCCGAATTTATTTCTCCCCAGTAAATACAAGTAACAAAATTTGTTTTCTTTTTGTTTTATTGCAAAGTTACCGTTTCTTTTTTTTTATTTTTTTTATTTTGGCAATTTCGTTTTCCTATATTTGACCCTTTTGCATCGATTTCTTTTGTTTTGCCTGATTGGTTTTTGGCCCTGCAGCACATGAGAATGACACAGAACAAGAAGTTTACTTCAATCTGCTTTAAATATTGCGTTAAGCTCTTTGATTTCAATACAGTTAATTGATATTTTATATTACATTTCAACTTTTTTCCACGATTTTTTCCAATAAATATTTTGATGCAGAAAAATTCTTCAAACACTTCTAAGAGTGAAATGTTTTAAAAATTGTTTTGCTAGTATTTTTTATAATTTTTTGAAAACTGCAAAAAAGCCAATTATTGTGTAAAAAGTAGGAAAAAGGGGTTAAAATCGTAATTTTTAGGATTTTCAAAAAATTATAAAAAATATTGTCATTTTTAAAACAATTTTTTTGCAGTGACTCTAGAATTGTTTGAAGAATTTTTCTGCATCAAAATATTTTTTGGAAAAAATCGAGGAAAAAAGTTGAAAAATTGACTTTTTTTAAATTCAACATTTTCAACATTTTTGATGGTACTTAATGGGTTAAAAAAATTTTTGCATCATTAGAACGGGATTTAATTGATAAAAAGATTAAAATAAGAAACCCACATCAAAACATCTTTATTATACGCAAATTTAAAAAATTTATGCTGTATGAAGACATTAGTGTTTCACTGTATGTGCTTAAGTAATTTCATCTCGGTATTAAAAAGTTGCTTGCATTTAATATTTGTTGGAAATGTTTATTGTTTAGCGTATGAAATTTAATAAGTAAAATAATAATTTAGCAATTAAATGAAAATACTTATATTAAAAAAATAATTTTGGAAAATTATTAATTATTTGTAATAAGATTTTCTATAATCCATAAAAAAGCCAATCAGATTGATAAAGTATACGAAAAAAAAAAAATAAAAAAAATGGTATTAAAATGAAAAATGTTGAAAAAATTATTCATAATTTCTGATAATATTGGTGATAAGCCTATCAAATCGATGAACAAGATTGAAAAAAATTAAAAAATTAAAATTATTTGAAATTTATTTTTGTCTAATGTATAAATAGAATTAAATTTATTGTATTAAAAAAACAAATTTTATTTTTTTAATAAAATAAATTTTATTTTTTTATTTTTTTAAATTCTTGTCTTGATCTTTGATCCGAAATGAAGGAATTTTTACCAGCTTTGCTGATAGTTGACAGCTCTACCCACACTTGGCACTTAAATGCAGGACCTTAAAGTTAGTGGTGCTTGAGTGGTGTTAGTTGTGTGGTGTCTGTTGCACTGCCAGTTGCCAGTTACCAGTTGCCCACTGCCAGTTTGGGTTGTGTACTCGTGTACTCGTGCTGACAATGGCCTCATCAACCAACACACTGGCTAAATGTGGCTGCACCTCGAATAGAAATTAAAAGTGAAGCACGGGCCGCGTCACCACTTAACTCCGTCAGCCTCAGCTCCAGCTCCGTGCACATCCTCAACTCCATCCTCAGCTCATACTCATCCACAACTTCATCGTCATTCATGTGCTGGCGCGTCCCACTTCAGTTGCCTTTTTTCCTTTCTTTATTTTTTGTTTTTGCTTTTGCTGTGTGTGTGTGTGGTGCAAGGGCTGCTGCTGGTGGTGGTGGTGCCACTTGATGCGCCTGGAAAAAAACAAAAAAGAAAGGGAGAAGCCTTCGTCCGAAATCCACTTTGAGTTGGCGCTTAAACTTGCCCTTTGCTTTGTTTCTTTCTTGGTCGTAAAGCGCACTTAAAGGCATTGCACAAGCAACAAGCGAAAACCACGTTGAAAGTCAAAGGCAAAAAACAAAAATAAATACTACTATAAAGGGGGATAGAATGTGCAACAATGTTGCACTAATTGCGCCAAAGGAAGCGTCTCCTTGTCGCCACTGAATGTAACTTCATGCCATCACCTTCCATTACTTCTTGCCATTTGCATCACATTTTCACTAGCATTGAATTAAGCTAAATTATTTCTTTAGCCTGCTTTTTTGTGCTGTGCCATTTGGCGGACTGCCTGGCACCAACTGCATTTGCTTGAATACCGAACACCGAGCAACGAGTATCTTGCCACGCCTCTTTGCCTCCGCCTATTTATTCGACCCTCGTCTCGTCTCCTTTGGAGTTACTTTGTAATGTGCGCGTCATAAAACCATTTTCAAGTCCTTTTTGCCATTTTTGCGACAGACGGCCAAAAACATTTATTTAATTGCAGTATTGTTGTTGTTGTAGTTGTTGTTGTTGTTGCTATTATTGTTATTGCTGTTCGCTTATCCCTAAACCCGAATTTCCCTTTTCTATTCCCTGTTACAATAAGCAAATGGGCAAATTGTCAGTTTGTCAGTTTGTCATTGTTTGTATTTAACCTAATTTGGCGAAAAGCAACAGCAGCTTTTTTGCATTACGAACACGTTCCCAGACATACTATATACGTACATAAATCCATTCGCAGCATAAACAATTTTTATAATACATGTACAAATATAAATATGCAGTTGTCTACATATTTATGCAAATATCATACATATTTAAAATAAAAGAAGGGTGACTACGAAACTGAACAAGTTTGCTGCTATTTAGAGTATTATTGTGCAACTTGTTTGATATTGTTTTATATTAAAGTTTTTGAAAACACTCTAATTCTCTCTCTCATTCTCTTTTCTATGATATTGGGGCTAAAAGTGTAGACTGGGTTATTCATTTGGGCTCTAAAAATTTGCAGTAATCTAAACCCAACGAAAATGTAATTGTCTCAATATTGATTTAAATTAAATTTAATAAGAAAGCGTACATAATAAATTTGAATAAAATGTTATTTATTTTCTAATTTAGTTGCACATAGAATACATACATATTGACGCTGTTGATTTTGCAATCGACTATTTAGAATTCTAAACTTATTCCACAAAATTTATTCAAATTCAGTTATCCAAAATTATTCAAAATATTTAATCTCTCATATGGAAAAGCACCAACAAAGTTAAGAAAATTTGCTACAGATTTGCACACCAAAACAAAATTATATATTGTAAGGTATATATTATTCACTAGAAATAATATGTACTCCTTTATAGTTAAAGAAACATTTGCAAGCGAATCCCGCAATCAATTTTTAGCTGAAAATGTATTTGATAGCTCTTATTAATGACAGAATGGTTTTTATTAATATTCGATTTAAATAGTTTGTATTAAATTTGACATTAATTAATATTAATAAGTTTATATACTTTAGGTCAAAATATCTTTCCAGTTTTTAAAAAAATATCCTTAAAAGATATTGTGATTTTATGGATCTGAGTTTAATTCTTTTGAATCAACTAGAAGTAACTTTAAAAAACAACTAAAAATATGTCGATAATCATGTAGTATATAGGATACATAAAGAATTTAAATATATGTATATTGTTTATATTTACTTGCTTTAGTGTATGTATATTTGTCTGGCTGCCCTTTTGTCCGTCTGCCTTACTGTCCATTCCATTGGCTTCATTTAGTCGGCCAGTGTTGGGATGCGTCGTGTCAAATTGGCTGCCCAATAACAATAAAAAGGGAAAATATAAACTCGCCACATTGCCGCCGTCGCATGCCACATGCCCCCTGACCCCTGACCCCGCCCCCACTCCAATCTAGCTACTTGCTACCACAATGCTGCTTACATTTTATTGCTGTTAATAGAAAATGCTATGCACGGCCTTTGGATTCCGCCTCTGTCCACTCTGGCCCCCCTCGTGTCCTGCCTCTGCTTTCGTCACTGCGGTTTTAATATGACAATGGGGCAACAACAACAACAATAATAACAACAACAACAACAATAACAAATAAACAAACAAACAACAACAATAAGCAGGCACCATTAGCTCGTCAGGCGCGTCAGTTTAAATGAGTACGTGCCTTGGTCCTTCTCCCCCATTTCCTGCCCACTTCCCTTCTTCCGTTTTCCTTGGCCATTGGTGGTCAGCCCCCCCCCACCCCCTAAGGGCTGCAGGGATCCAGATCCGTTCACAGTTTCCCTTAGCGCCAATAAAATGCGTTAAGAAAAATAGTTGTAAAACGTTTGATGCATACTAAAATCAGTTGCAATTGATTTGGATCCACAGTCGTCGTTTTGTGTTTTCAATGCGTTTCGCAGCTCATTACATGCCATGCCACGCCCCCGCCGCCCACCACTAACCCATTTCCCCTCGCCACCACAGCCTCAAAATGGACTTGTTAACTTGTAAGTCTGTTAATCTCGTAATGCAAAACAACAAAAAAAAAAATTATAATATACATACACTATATATATATTAGACTGTTGACAATCGGACGTTAGAATACCCTGGAAATGGGTATATAATATAGGGCATACAGTCAACTGAATTGAGTTGAGTTGATTAATATGTAGGGTATTGTTAAATAGAGTTTTTTTTAAGATCGATTAAATTCACTCATCGATTACTTTGGTAAAAAGTCAGCTGATTTAACCATAATCTGTTTTTAAACTGAGCAATGATATTCGAGTGTAGAACTTTTTGCGATCTGAACGATTCTGGCATAGGTAAATACCGTAAGTACAGAATTATTTAAAAATTTATTGCAGTAAGACATTAGAATAAAATTTCTTAGTTTTCATTTATTTTTTATTAATAAGACAATTTTCTTATAAAAATATAGTATATACTATACTATATACTATAGTATATACTATATTTTTATACCTTTGTCTACTAGGGTATTCAGAGGCCGTGACTCCCCGCCACCTATTCGCTTGTTTATCTTTTATGACTTGGTTAAATCTTCGTCCTTAAGTTGACCAACGGAGTCCCGGATCCGGGACCCAAAGGCACAATTAAAACGGGTGACACACAAGCGTATCGCATGCCTTCGCCAAGTTAACCGCAAACACCGTAAACTGTTAACCGTAAACGTTGCCCGTAAAGTTTTAAACTTTTTTTTCTTCTCTTTTCTTTGTTTTTTTGGCTGCGTTTTAAATTGCTGGCGCTTCACTTCAAAAGTAGAGTTAAAGTTGTTTTATTGTAATTAATAAAGTGTCATATTTACGAGAGGAAGTCGAAGCTTAAGGCGTATCACATGTGATTGCACCGAGTCAGAAGTGTCCAGAGTTGCCACCATATACATATGTATGTGTGTGTACGTAATTACCCACAGTTCGTTCCAACTTGCCCTTGTGCTTGTTTTCCTTTTAAACCAATAATTGGCATTAAAGAAAAGTAAATTATTGATAGCTTATGTTGGCTATGGCAGGGCGAAAAAACGTAAATTCGTTTTTAAATATGACAAAACAATGGCACAGCAGCCGCGGGGGCATCTAAAGAGAGAGGCAGAGAGAAGGAAGGGCGCGGGGGGTGAAGGGAGGTGGTAATTTTAGACGGGCAAAAAGGACAAGCTGTCGTTTGGGTTTGTGTTCTGGGTTGGCGTCAGTCATTTATGACGAAGCAATGTGCTTGTAATAGTACTCGTACTAATGAGCCACACACACACACACACACCCGACACACATACACACAACACACACACAAACACACACAAAAAGATGCGAGTCAAGGAGTGCGAAAAGTGGAGCACAAAAACAGACTCCCACAAGGACGTCCTTCGCGCACAGTGGCGAAAAAAACACTCAAAACACTTAATATTTATTTATGTGATGGATTTTTTCATAAATCTGAAAAAAAAGATGAATTTAAATAAAACTAATAAATAACTATTATTTTATAATTAATATTTTGAAAATTATTATAAAGTTTGTTTTGATAAAAAACGGTAATTTTCTAAAATTCTAAATTCTAAAAAGATAAATTATTTATTTTCTCAATTATAAGTTATATAAAATGAATATTTTTGAAATCAAGTCTTACTGAACAGTAAATCTATGTTATGTTAATATTAAGCTAATTATTTTGTTCATGCACATTGTGAAATTAAACCTATTCAAGTTTTGCTTGAATTTTATCATTTTTGTGGAATGGAGAAAATAATGCATACATACGTGAAATTGTGCTCTGTCTTTAATTAAGAGGCATAACAATTGCAACATTTAGACCAGCGGTGGGCACGCAGTGGCTCCGGGAGCAGCGGCTGCTCCCAACTTCGGTAGACTCTAATAGAGTTGTTATTTCTGATGTTGTTGTAGTCCTCCCGAATTCATATTTCGTGCCCACCGCTGATTTAGACTAAACTAACATTACTCGTATTTGATTTTATATTTATTTATTGATTTATTTATTATTATAAATCGTGTGGCTATAACAAAGCGTACATACATATATACTACTTTGCATTAATGACTTTTCCTTTTTCTTACGCGACATTTAATTGTGAGCATAGAAAATCGCATTTGCACCACGGTAAGTGGGTCGCTTACTTTATTGCGTTGCATGGGCAAATGGCAGTAGCTTTTGCGTATGAACATTTGAGCACATTCGTTTCAAATTATTTGCGCATTCGAGCAGCTGTAAACGATTACGTACACGCACACCCAAACACACACACACACACACACACACACACAGAAGCACATAGAGATATGTAGAGAGTCGTGTATTGACGGGGCTGTCGCGATTCAGGACGACACAAATACTTATCAGTCCCTATGAACGGGTGTGTGTGAGTGTGTGTGTATGGGTTGTTGCCAAAATGTTGCCAATTGCCTGGACCCGTTTTCTGTGTGTGTGTGTGTGTTGCACATGTCCAAAGTCTGCTCCTGGCTGGCACATTATTGAGCCGTCTATGCAACACATTGCCTCACACTTTGGGGTTGCCCCGTGGCCCCAACTCGGCATTTTCCATTCTCCTCCTTCTCCCTCTGTTTTTCTCCTCATTTTTTCTGTGTGTGTGTGTGTGTGTGTGTTGCTGTTGGTGCTTAAGTTCGACAACTCAATAAAATGTGCTTTATGGTGGAACGAAAAAAATGTATGTACGAAAAAAATAAGTGAAAACAAAAACAGCAGAAAAGGCAAAAGGCAGACACAGCACTAGGAGAAGGGGAAAGGGCAGGGGGAATGGGGAATGGGAATGGGGCACAACCCATTCCAAAAATGGGGTAAAAGTAAATGTTTGTTGATACACCAAAAGGTCCACAGCTGGTTCCACAAGTTCCTTCACCTCCATCCCCTCGACATCGAGTTCTTTTTGGGCTCTGGCACCGGGTCTGGTTATGTTTTCTTTACCGCTCTTCCATGCAACTGGCAACTGGCGAACTGGCAACGGCGCTGCCAATTGATTTGCCATAATTTAAGTTTTCTTTTACGTTGTTTTTGTTCTTGGTTTTTTTGTTTCTGCCCCAAAATGCCGCACGTTTTGGCGAGCCGACGCCAAGGCTACACGGGCAACGCTTTGTTTCTACTTACTTACTTATAAATGAGAAAATCGTTTTATGATAACGGCTAGCACACTGCCACACTTGGGTGCCTCATTGGGTTCCTCACCGCCTCACCGTGGCACGGCTTCCAAGGGAGGCATCTGGTTTCGTCTGATTTCACTTTATTTTCTTTTATTTTATTCTATTCTCTTTGGCTTTAACTTACTATTTACCTATGTCATTTTAAATTCCCCTACAATGAGCACAACAAATATTGACTTTTTATTATTTTTCATATAATTAATGTAATTTAATCTAATATTCTTTTAATGTGGTTTTTTATTCTATTTTTACATTTATGTAAGACTGTACACCCAAATGAGTGTTTAACGAAATTTCAATTTTTTCTAAGCAAAACAAATACACAATTTTCCCTTATTCAATCAAGAATTAATGCTAATCAAGATAATACTGCGATTTTGAAATTTTTCATCACCCTCAGGTAAATAATGGAATACTCAATGTTGTAAATAATCATTTTTGATCGGTAAGTCTAAAAATTTTAGTCAATTATAAAAATTAAAACTCTTAAGTGGAAATATAGTCGATATTAATTTTAGTATTTCTTTTAAAATATTATGCAACTTATTATATTTGAAAATGTAATCCAATGTGAATATTTAAAGAATATAAATAGCCAAATCAAATAAATTAATTTCATTATAAAATCAATATATCTATTCTAAGATTGAATTCTAAGACTGAAATCACTACGCACTAAAATAAATTGGGGAAATCTCCAAAGGGGTGCAAAATTAACAAATCAATGAAATCATTTCATTATAAGTAGTATCAAAATTTATAATCTAAGATGAAGTTCAAAATGATTCTTGGAAATGTTTCTTTTGGAGAATATTTACCAAATCAAATAAAATAATTTCATTATAGAAAAGTCGTTAGTTTAACAGCTTCAAGTTGAAATTTGAACTAATCTCCATTTTATGCTCTTTCAGTATTACTTTGTGATTTTGTCGGTGCGGCGAAAGCGGAAACAATCCGCATTGAGGGAAGGCAAGCGTCAAAACTACAAACTATGCAAATGTTGTGGCAAGCCAAACAAATGCCACATTTCCCTGCCCCCAATTCACAACCCGCAAACGGTGGGAGGATAAAGAGCAGGAGGAGAAGGAGAGAGAAACTGGAGTCGCCGCGTCGCGTAATTAAGGATTCGTGGACACTTTTGCGTGATAAGCGCACGGGCTGCGATTTGGACACGTCTCTGTGAAGGTGTGTCTACAGGTGTGAAGCTGTGTCTGTCTGTCTGTCTGTGTGTCTGCCTGTGTGTCTGTCTGTGTGTGAAACTGAGCTAAAGTATTTCGTTGGCAACGCACAAAAAACTTGCAACTTTTCGACAGTTTTCCTTTTTTGCTTGTGGCGGCGATAAGAAAACTTGCAACGCGTTGTTGAACTTGCACTTAGCTGCCACATTGACGTTCACGTTCAACGCAAAGTATATATACATATATAGGTATGAGTAAATATATATATATGGTTTGTAGGTATAGCTGTCACTTAAAGTCAACTGCTCCGACGCGTTGGCGATTAATCAAAAAAGCTGCGTGATTATCGCACTAAGCAGAAGCGATAGACGAGAGCGCCAAGATTGTTATAACTACGTGTGCCAAAAGCTCACTTGTGTATTAGTGTGTGTGAGAGCGTGTGTGTAAGTGTGAGTGCGTGTGTGTGTGAGTGCGTGTTTGTGGCAGTGCTGCCATTATTTTGACAGCTTAAATACAATTCGTGAAAATGAGCGAATAAAATCAGCTAAATATGCGATCAAAAAATTCAGATTTTAATTAACTATTATATGTATATTCTTAATATATTCTACAATATATACATTATTTTTTTAATTTCATAAAAGTATTAAGAAATATCTGAATAAAATATGGTACAAATAAAAAAATTAATTATTAAATTAAGAATTACCTATTTAATTTAAATTTAATGCTAAGAATTATGGTATTATTATTTTTTCAATTGCTTCTATATAAGTTGAACATAAGAGAGATTTGAGATTATAATATAATTTATAGGTTTTGTTATTTGGACTCAAATTAACTGTTTAATTTTAAGAAAAGAATATGCCGCGTAATCAGTAACTACTTTTGTAGTGTTTGTTAAATTTTAAATTTAAAAGGTAGTGGTAAATTAATTTATCATCCACATCCTTGCCTATATTGGGGTATTTCTTTTTAGTTTTTAAATTTTATATAATTATTTTGAAGTCAAATCGATATTTATTTTTATATTTTTATATATCCTAGCACTTGGCGTGTAGATATATGGTAATTTTGGATTTTAGCTGTAAATAATGCAAAGTGGATTTTAGACTAATGCATTTTTAAAAATTAAAAAAATATATAAATGTTAGATCTAAAGAAATAAGCGTAAAAGCCAACACTGATTTTTGTGTGACGCTCAAGTGTAAAGAAAGCAAATATTAAAACATATTTTAATCTAGCAAATGCAATGTAAATGCTTTCTCTTTTTCTCCTATTTTACCATTCTATCTCTTTCACTCTCGCTCTGTGTGCTGATGGTAAATAATAAATTTATCATTTGTCAGCAGTTAAATGCTTTGGCGTAACGTGCAGAGCGTAACGCACACACACGGACCCGGGCGACGAATTAATAATTCATTGCGTATACGACGCGTTGCCCACTAGACACAGCAAACTGTCATATATATGCGAGCATGACACACGCAGATAGAAAGAGAGACAGGAGAGGGAGGGGATAGAGAGTGAGAGAGAGAGAGAGAGTGTCACACACACACATACATATGTAGGGTCGCAATAAATCGTCAAGTTTATGTTTGAAGTGTTTATTGAATCCATGATATTCGTCGTATTGCTGACTGCACGTTCCCTCGTCCCCCCGTGTCACTTTCTCCTGCGTCTCGTCTGCTCTCGTCTCTCTTCCCCTAACTCATTTTCCCCTCACCTCAACCCCTTTTTTGGCCATCACACAGTCATTTTGTCATTTGTGCAAATATTTGCACAACGTTTGTTGTTTGCCTTTTGCGTTGAACAAACCGATCGGTCATTCCATTCAATTGCTATGTATATGTATATGTATATGTATTAGGGTCCCTATTTTCAAACGCATATTTGCATATGTTCTCATTAGGTCCTAAAGCACTCAGAAATAAATTTTCACTTCAATCGGAGTATGATAACGACTTGGATCGGAAAATTTCAAAATTATATGGGACAAAAAAAAATTTTTTTTTTTTGAATATTTTATTTTTTTATTTTGTTCATTACGTCCTAAAGAACTCAAAACCAAGTTTTCACCTTGATCGGCGTACGATAACCCATTCAAATTTGCTTTGAAACATGAAAAATCATCGAAAAATGTATAATCAGTGTTAAAATACTGGTTTTTCATGTTTCGATGGAAATTTGAATGGGTTATCGTACTCCGATTAAGGTGAAAACTTGGTTTTGAGTTCTTTAGGACCTAATAAACAAAATAGAAAAATAAAAAATTAAAAAAAAAAAATTATTTTTTTTGTCCCATATAATTTTGAAATTTTCCGATCCAAGTCGGCACGGGTTATCATACTCCGATTGAGGTGAAAATTTATTTCTGAGTGATTTAGGACCTAATGAACAGAACTAGCCCGTATGCGTTTAAAAATATTGACTTTGACCAAATAAGGGACACCCTAATATGTATCTACATACATATCTGTATAAATTTATATATGTATATGTATATTTTTTTTTGTTTGCTGTTGACTCTGTGTGTGTTTTTATAGACCGTGTAGGCTGTACGTAAATGTCTTTACCGGCGTCGTGTTATTTTTTGTAAATCCTTTCAACGTGTCGTCGGAATGTCGGAAATGTTAAAATATTTGCACAGCGACCTGCTTTCTCTCTCTCTCCCTCGGGCTATGCTCGCCTGCCGGAAGTCACACCTACAGGCACACGCACACACACTCAACGGCAATCGTCAACTGTTATCCGTCAACATGCATGCCGTGCGCTCCCCTCCGCTCCTCCTGTTGTCAGCCAAGTTACGCAAACGTGGCATTTGTTTGGCATTTGGGCGTGCGTGCGTGCCAGCTCGGACAGAGCTCTAGAGAGGAAGTGAGCTGTGATATGTCTTTGGCAAATATTGATACAAGTATTTCACACACTACAGTTATAGATAGACAGACAGACAGACAGACAAACAGACAGATGGACGGACGGACAGACGGAGAGACAGTCAGCTGCTTAAGTGTCACTGTTATTGTTTGCTCAGGCAAGTGATTGCTATTTGCTTCTCCTGCTCCTCCTCCTTCGTCTCCACATTATGCTGCTTCTTTTCCCAGTTTTTCTCTATTCTCCTCTTCTCGTCCTTCCTCTCTTATATATGTATCTAGTGGTTGTGCCTGCATCAGCAACAGTTACCAAATGGATGGGCCGATCTCTCATTTCGTACCAGCAGCAACCAACAGCAGCAGCTGCTTGTCCAGCGACACGTACACTGCGCATACACTGCGAGAAATCACCTTATTTCAGTTTACTTTTTTTATTTATGAAGTTAAATAGTAAGAAATAATAAAAAGTTAACTTAACAAAAATAAGTTAATACCTAATTTTAGTTCAATTTAATTCAATTTATTATTCATGCTAGCTAACATTCTATATCTAATTTAAGATATGCTTTATTATTTTATTTTGAAGCACCAACCTCTCTATGTATTGGTATAGAATCAATATATGGTATTATAATATTTTGCGAATACGAAATTTTCCATAATCTCCAACAGATTCATTTTATATATTTTTATATTTATAATTATTTTGTTGGTAATTCTCTCATCTTCATAAATTTTATATTTATTTATTAAATGACATTAAATTAAATTATAAGAATTTAAAGAAATAGATGTAGAAAGTATCTCATACTTGCCCCAATAAGTATGCTACAGTTTTTGATTTAATATTCAAATAAAACTTGATGGCAGTCTTTGAATATTTTAACTTTATAATCGGCAACATATCAAAAGTTTTAACCATTAAAAATTTATTAGCTCTTTGCTCAGTGCATGTCGGGTTGGGTTATTGTATAAATCGCCAGTTGATTGCGGGGTCAGTTGCATATATGCAACCACTTCAACACTTTTACTTTCAAGCACAGTTGGAGTCTGTGTGTGTATGGTGTGTGTGGTGTATGTGGTGTGTGTGTGTGTGTGTGTGTGTGTGGTGTGGAGAGTGTGCTTATGTGTGTTAGCCAACCGCATAGCTGGGCTTAGCTTTGCATGGCCAACATCTTTGGCCGAGTCCATTAAATGAGACTTGCTTCATATTGTTAGGCTCAACTCGCGAGTGCAGCAACAACTCGTTGTTGTTGTTGTTGTTTTTGTTTTTTGTTTTCTGTTTGTTGTTGTTTGCGTAGTAAATTAAATGATTTTTCACGCCAGGCCAGGCCAGGCCAGGCCAGGCCAGGCCAGAAGAGAAAAGACCAGACCAAAACAGAACAGAACAGACCACGCCATGCGGTGCGTCCACAACATTTTTATGTGTTTGTTTGCGGCAACAGGAGACGGCAACTCAAGCTGCCTCACTGCCCCACTCGTTAGCCACGTTAGCCACGCTGCCACAGCCACGGCCACGTTGCCTGCCTGGCTGCCAGGCTGCCTGCCTGCCTTTTTGGCAATGTTTTAACGTTAATTCATGGTCGTATTTTTATGTTGCACTCGTTGCGCGACGATGCCACGTCGCCTTTATTGGCCCAGCGGCAGCGCTAAAGTGTTTACTAAATAAGCAGATTTCTTTTGTCTCCATAGTAGAGGACGAGAAAGAGGGGAAAGCAGAGAAGGCGAGAGTGAAAGAGAGTGGGGACACGCAGGTCGCAGGTCGCGCTAATGGAATGGCTTTTGTATGGCTTACCTGGCCCAAAGCATTTCGGCCTGGTTGACTTATTTAATTAAATCAGTTGTGGCTTTAAAACGACACGCCCCCAATCCAACGCCCTGTACACAGAAAGAAAAAAATCATTCTCGAATGAAAATTATATATTCTGGATTTTAGCAAGTATTTGTTTTAGGCCTTTACTCAGAAATTTGTTGTTAAATTGGCACAATATGCGGATAAAATGGCAACCACTCAGCATTAAAATAGCCAGAAAAAAAAGCCAAAAATTTCTTTTGGGGTCCCGATAAACGATAAATCGAAAAATCTAACTTAAATCAAGTATTTTGTACTCGATTTAAAAAGTTTCGAGATAATGAAACGGTTGACACCGCTTAGAATAATATTATCCCGGAATCTTTGGAATTTTCTTTCTGTGTGCTCATCGCATTTCTCGCTTAAGTCGCTAAGCTGGCTAAGTAGACATTGTCCTGAGTCCTGAGTCCTTAGTCCTTTTGTCTTGGCGGCCTCATGATGGGGATCGTATTGTTGTTAGTCCTAACGACAGTTCGAAAGCCACGTCAAGGCAAAACCTGAAGACGCCGCCCATAAAACTTGCAAATTGCACTGCGGGAAAATTGATGAAATGAAAACCGCAATGTTTAACAGAGACAAAGGTAGAGAAAGATAGTATGATGATGGAGAGGAAATGTAACGGTAACCGTAACTGCAACTGTAACTGTTACGAGTGCTCGAAACGAAACACATGCTCTTGGTAGTATCACAGATACGAGTATCATAAAAAAATTGTGCAACTTGCAACAGTTGTCGCTCTGCCCCATGTTGCATGACGGACAACAGGCTACAAACTAAAAAAGCTAAAAAAAGTTAAAAAAAAAGTTGCTTTGAAAAAGATACAGCTACGTGGCATGCAACATTGTGTGGCCCCATAGTGTTGCACGCGTGTCGTGCATCTTTCTTTTTCTTGCATTTGCTTTTCATATTCATGTTTCGGATGACCAGAATTTCTCAATAATAATTTTATCATTTTTGTATGCACTTTTGTAACAGTGAAATCTTCAGTTGAAGTTAAATATTCACATATAAATGCTGCTAGCATCCAACTTTTTTTTTATAATGATTCTGAACCATTAACAGCTATTCGCAATTTTTTAAAATAATAAAATAAAATCACTGCGGACAACAGTCCGCGCAAAACTTAATACTAGTCGTCACAAAATTGGATATCAGAAATTTTGGGGCATGAAAATGTTTTCGTCTCTAGACTTTTACCTCGTAAAGAGGTTTTTTTTATGGGATAATAAAATAACTATATGATCATGTTTTATCGGACTGGTCTTTTAAGCTTGCGTTCCAGACAGTTTTACATTATTGATTTTTTTTTCTTTTCTTTTCAAATTTAATAACAAAAGTTCTGCCAGACTTTTAGAAAAATGATTTTGGATAGCATGAAAATAATAACAAGTAACATCAACATTTATATTGTAATAATTTTTATTTATTTAATTAATGTTGACACTAAATCAACTAAACTAAAAATCTTAATTTGGATCATTTGGATTATCAGTGGGAACAGTTAGACGGTTACAGACGAAACCGTTTGTAGATTTAAAAGGACAAGCTACATATACTTTGAAGAATTTTGCTATTATTTTGGAGATCGTATACTTTTTATTTATGAATTCATATGAGCTGAAATGTTAAATTCAAATTAAAAACTTAAACTTGTACACTTGCAGATTATTTTTGATTCTTTCGACAAAAATATCTAAGTTTTGAAATGAAATTCTTAATAGTTTCGATCTTTTGTCTACAAAATTCGACTAGAGCCCAAAATACTTAAGGCTAGTAAATAAAATCTTCTTAATTGTTATATAATTTGTATTTGTATTTTGTTGTGCTTTGTGCTTTTTTGTGTGCTTACATTTTATATCTTTGAAATTTTTCGCTAATAACAAAAGCTAAAACCTTGAAGGAATTTATCGAAATAAATGTTTCTGGAATTTGTGAACACGCGTCCATCTCTAATGTCATACGTATGGTTTGGTTGACTGAGGCGTCGATGTATGTGGGTGTGGCAATAACTTAACGATGCCAACTAGCTGAGGTGCAAGAGGTTTTTTTTTTATGGAGGGGAAGTTTTCTCAGTGGCAGTGGCAATGGCAACGGCCAAGAACTGTTAACTGAAAGGAGGCTAAAATAAATCTTGCACAATAAGTTTGCTGAACGGCGATGGCAATGGCGTCAAAACGCTCAAAGCGGCCAACAACAACAACAACAAAGCCAAGTGGAACAAGAGCAACGCAAATGACACGAGACAAGGGAGAAGGAGGAGAGAGATGAAGGAGAAAAAGCTGAAAAAGGAGGAGAGGTGTCGACTGGCAAAAATAGCCTTATCAGTTCCTGTTTCCTGTCGAAAGTTTTCATATTTTTGCGCGTGGGTGCAACAGCAGCAACAGCAACAACAACAGCAATATCAAGAAAAACAACAACAACAACGGGAACAAGAACAACAATAGTTAAAGTAAACAGCGCACTGACGACAAAGCAACACACGGAAAGTGTTGCCATTTTTTTTGTGTGAAGCTTTTGCCTTCGCATTGGGATACCCCAAGCCCCAACCCCCACCTCCATCCTCCTTCCCCAGTCCCAGCCCCAATCCCTGCCAGTGTTGCCGCCTTTTGATTTGGCCCGAGTGGGCGAAGCATGAACAGTAACCACAATAAAAAGCAGGAAATATTTAAACATTTTTCTTTTAGTTTTGCATGAAATGGCAGCGACGTCGACTGAGACGTCGACAGCGACGTCGGCAGCGCAACCATTTTCACACTTATTGTCAGATTTTGCTTTGTGTTTTGCCTTCGTCGTTGTCTCGTTGTTGTAGTTGCCTCGTTGTCGTCACCTCCGCATCGTTGTCAGCAACGTTTGCCTCATCGCACAGTGGTGCAAGTGAAGGTTTTAAAGCGAATTGATGCACAATTCATAGCTGACAAATTTACTGTCGATAGTACAACGAATTACGGTTGATGTTATTTTACATTTTTTTTATAGTTTTGCACTTTTTTAAAGCATGTTTTTGAGTTATTTATGTAAAGTTTACTTTCATAAAATAAATGGATTTGAAAATTTTTGGTTACCCTCTTGGCTCTTAATGGGTTAAGAACGGAAGTTAAGAGTACGCAAAGGAAATTATTATATCGCTGGCTCAAACTGCTGAAGAGTTTTAAAATACTGACTACCAATAACACAATTTTATATAATTATTTAGTTATATGTTAATATACAATTTTTTTTAAAATAATACCAGGTCACAACAACATATTTTTCTATTCAATATACATACATACATACATATACCTTGAGTTTTCGTTAAAGTGCAATAATTATACAATATATTTAATTAAAAATCAAAAATTTTGAAAATGTATTCTAAAATGGTTTATCTAAAATTTGACTGCAAATTTATGGAGCCACATAAAACAAATAAAAAATACTACAAATGTGTTGGTTATAGAAAAAAAATACAAGAATTTAAGCATTAATAATTCGACTTTATCCACGCTAGAAACTTATTTAGAACCACTGTGCAGCGTCGTTGTCGTCGTTTTGCTGTGAAATGACGCACAGTCCCGAGATAACACGTCGCACTGGCAAAAGCTGCAACAATTTTTATGTTGCAGCTGTAAATGTGGTGGCCGCTTGGTTAGCAGCCAAACTCAAACCCAGCTCGACAGTCAACGAACCACACACACATACACATATACACATACACACACACCCACACACCAAGAGCCTTGCTGCCAGTCTTGCCACCAGTCTTGCCACCAGCCTTGCCACCAGCCGTGTGCCACATATGTTGCACATATGCCTGCCAAACGCTCAATTTGCTTTTGCCTTTTGTCTGCCTGTGTGTGTGGCTGAGTGTGTGTGTGTTGATGGTGCTCTTAAATTTACAGGATATGTGCATAATTTTGAAGCGGACAATGCGCCTGTCACGTTTACTTAATGCCACACTCTCACCTGTCCTACTCTCCTCCTGCTGTCCCCTTCCTGCCCACGTGACTTTCAATACTGTAAGCCAGATTTAATCATTGTAAAGAGCTGTGTATTTAGAATAAGTGCTAAGTTTATTTATTAATCTAATATTATCTTAAGTATTTATTAATTTTTGCTTTTCTGAGGTATCGAATAGTTCTGAATACTCTTATTATCTTAATAAAACTGAAATATTATTTGAAATATATGAAATATTATAAGTTTATTATTTTAGATTGCATTGTATTTGGATTTGTTTGATCGTGTTTAAAATTTATTTATTTTTATTTATTTTCTATCTAATTACCAGTTTTATAGCATGTTTTTAAAGTATTTGAAATCAAAATTCTGTTGATTTTCTTCCAATTCATGGCCTTGATTAAATGTTGAATATAACCCATTCAATATACTGCAACTCGGGATTGAAATAATATTATTATATTAAAGCTGCATTTACACGATCGGTATCCGACCGACACTTTACGTTAATAAACCGTCGGTCTCGTGTAAACAAGCAAAATTTTAGAGCGTCGGTTTGTCATCGAAGCAAACTTTGCATGTGAAAATGACATTTTTTGGTATTTTTTGGTATTTTTTGGTGCTTGTTGAATGGCAACATTTTCCATCGGTCAAAAAGTGTCGGTCGGAAACCGACCGTGTAAATGCAGCTTAATTATTAAATTTGTTCAATCAATTTTCTTAATAAATCTGTGTTATTCAATTGTGTTAAAATTTCGACTTCAAATTGTTGCAAATTTTGTGTTCATTAGTTTTGGTTGTAACGTAAATTTTTTTTTGCAAATTTTGATTCCTTTTAATTTCAATTTAATACTTGATTTATTGATAGAATTATGGCGCCAGGATTAACAAGGGCCGTGTAGCCTAATGGATAGGGCGTCGGACTTCGGATCCGGAGATTGCGGGTTCGAGTCCCGTCATGGTCAGCTGTGAATTCACTTTTTATTTTGTGTTTTGTATGTCATACAATTAATTGTTTATAATTCAATAAGTTATTTGGCTTACATTTAAATTTACTTAACGATCAACGCAATATATTTAAATAAATATAATAATACTTATTCATATATAATATTTATTCAATTTAAATAAAGTTGTATTACAGTCCAAATACGCTTTAACGAACACAAATGTCAATTAAAGTGCCATTTGCTATGATTTCACTGCTTTTACATACAAATTGGAACCTAATTTGAATTTCTATAAAAACGTTAATACAATGTGGGTTCATAATCACGAATACGAAAAGGAACCTCTGACAATGACAATACAAAAACTAACAAAACAAAATTATAAATTAGCATATTTTCAAAAAAATTACATTTGGATTAGTAAAAATCTCAAAAAAGCAGTTGAGCTTCCCTATGGCGAATTGAATAGCGAATAGCAAACTAAAAAAGTGTAGGCTATATTTTTCAAAAGTTCGTGTCAACTTATAATTTTATTCATTATAAAAGTATTCAGTATGATGGAGCTTTACTGTAGCTTCATAGGTCAACAACATATTTATGTCGCTCTATTTAAAATAGTTTTAAAAACTAGAGACATTGTCAAAAGCTTGAGTATAGAGAACGAAGTTTTCATTAGGAGGACGATCACTATAGCGAAATTGGACTGTTTCGAATAGGTATTTTTGGAAAATTCTACATATTTTTATTTAATTTTTTTTTAAATATAAAAGTAAAAAATTTAATTCTTAATTTAATAAATAAAACAATGTATTTGTATGTAATTTAAAGTTACTACTAAAAAAATTCAGATTTTACTAAATTGATGTTGAGTCTTGACTGTTTCAAAAAGTCTTTCATTTGCTGCTTGGCCAATGTGTGATGTGAGATTTCCAATTGAATTGTATGGTTTTCATTTTTTTTTTAATATTTTTATTTTTCTTATTTTTGAGTATTTGATTTTTGATTTTTGAGACTGTGTCACGTAGGACCCAAAAGTAATTGCGGCAATATGCACTCTGGTTATTGATATACATATGTATGAATGAATGTGGAAATGTGTGTGTACAGAGATTGGTAGATGTTACCCTACTATAAATGTATGTATGTATGTATGAGAGCTTTTGACAATAAGTTTCAATTTCTGTCAAGTGGGTGGGTGGGTGAGTCTGCGATTGTGTGTGTGTGTGTGTGTGTGTACGTGTAATACGAGTAACACTTATCAAAAGTTTGTTGCTAACACATGCAAATTGAAATGTGTGACTACATACGGCGACACACACCTACACAAATACATACACACACACACACACTTACTTATACATACCCACTTTGGCACATTGTTGCCAGCAGTTTGGCACACGTACTGAGTACATGAGCCCGACGCACACGTGCACACACACACACACAACCATAAATGGGGCACCTGCAACAGCAGTCGCTGTGTCTGCGACTAGAGCTAGGTGTATCCCTTGAAGAGAGAATCTTGAAGATAGTCGGGTGCTGGGGAGAGGGATTGGGATTGGGTTAGTACACAGGAAAAAAATCATTCAAACACTCAGCATTCAAATTGTAAAAACAAGCCTAAAAAATTTAATTTTATTGAATATACATATATTTTTACAGACCTGATATCAAAATATTTTCTGAGAAGAAATTAAAAAAAAAGTACTTGAAAATCTACTTGTCTTGTCTCCGTTTTGAGTCTACTTTAGTCCCGAAATTAGGAACACTTTGAGAAAAAGTCTAAATTGTAAACAATTCTATTTTAAAATAAAAAGAAGACTTCCAATTAAAATGTGTTCCTTATTTTAAAGAAAGTTTTAGAATTCTTAGAGACAAAGTTTTTGAGTTTAAATCAATTTTTTTCGGTGTACTCGTCTCATTGGCAGTACATGGCCTCTAACTTCCGCCTGTTTTAACACCTAACAACCAAAGAAACCAACAACTTGACGATGTCGTTGCTGTTGTTGTTGTCGTTGTTGTCTTTGTTTGTTGCCGTTGCATACTTATTATAGCTGCAGCATGTGTTTTGTCTCATTGTTGTTACTTTTTCAAAATCCAAAATTCACCCACAAGCCTTTCTGCCCCCTCCCTCCATCTTTATATTTGTGGGTGTGTGTGCGTGTGCGTGTATGTGTACGTGTGCGGATTTCAACATGAGTTTTAGAAACAAAAGTTTTTGATTTCTTTGTTCGCCTCATTGTTGTTGTGCGTGTGTGTGTCTGTGTGTGTGTTTTTTTTTGTGGTTTTGTCACAGCAACTTTTTATTTGAAGCATATGACGCAGTTGTCATCCTCCCCTCCTCCTTCCACCCACTTAACTGGGCCATAATTGCAGCTTTTGACTGTCGAAAGTTTTTAGAGTTTCTCGCAGTTTGATTTTCTTTTTAGGCCAAAAAATAAAAGGCAGCTGCAATTAATTAAGCCAAAAAAAAAAATAATAATAATAATAATAAGAAAATGTCTAGTATAATTGCACAATTATGCGCCAAGTGGCGAATGACAAAAAGTTGCATGCGAAAATTTCTAATTGAATTACATTTATTACCAAATTTCGTAAGTTTTGCAGTCGTTTTTTGTTTTTTTTTTTGTTGTTGGCAGTGCGAACATTAGCATTAGCAATGATTTTTGAGTGTGAAGTGAGAACCCGCACAATATTCGTAATTTAATATGACTGACACTCGCTGTTCGCTGACAAGTTTAATACCCAAGCATCGCACCACTGAGCCACCACCACCATTATTCCATTCCGAAACGCCGCCCATAGTTGTGACGTCTTCTATCGTCTATTGGATAATTAAGCCACTTTGCGACAGGTTTGACAGCCTTACTTTGAATTGTCAGCTCCTCAGGCTGATGTTGCAGACGTTGATGCCGCTGTTGATGCCACACTGTTGCCACTGCCACTGCCACAGTCACTGCCACCAGTCAGTGCCAGCAGGCAGTGCCACCAGTCAGTGCCACTGCTGTGGCTCTCTGGCATTTCTTGTCTCACGTCCTGCGCTCAATTTCATTTTAAGACAACTTGAGATTCTCGATTGGGCCATGGACATGTTTTTGGCCAGGACAACACGATGACAACGACAAAAGTTGAAGTTCAATTAAATTTTCAGTTTTCAGTTTTCAGTTTTGCACATTTCTTATAAATGTACACTGATAAAAGTAATGGCCAGTTCCAACTTTCATATTTTAGTTTTAAGATAATAAGACAATGCATAAATAAGCATTTATATTTTATAAAAAATTTAAGAACTCATTGTGACAAAGTTCTTGAATGTGAACGATTTTTTTTAAACAAAGGAAGGATTATTGAATTCTCAAATAATCATTATCTATAATTTTTATTCTTTTCGCTCGAAATAAAACTATGTTTTTATAAGTGCCTTTTGTGTAGGATTTTCTCCCAATATTTTTTATAATAATTTTTTTTTTTTGAATTTATTTTAAAAGTGAGTTTTATTTTGAACGAAATAAAATAAATAAAATAAAAATCCTAAATAATGATTTTTTCAGAGTTTAATATTTTTTTTTGCTAAAAATTAATCATTATTATAATGCTTAAAACTTTGTAATAAATCATCATTTCATTATATAACTTATAATGACAACGGTCTCTATTAAAAATCTAGCTTTTCTCTTTACTGTTTAGACATTTTAAAAATTCTTTGAAACATAGTTTTGAACAATTCTTTTTCTAAAATAAGTAGTCTTAAATTCAAACTATTTTCTTTATTTTAAAGAAATCTTAAGGATTTTTTGGGAAAAAATTTCTAATTGTAAACAATTATTACTCAAAAATAAGTAGTTTTATAATTAAAATATTTGTACAATTTTTGAGAACTCTTTAAGGTTTTTTGAGACGCGAAACTTTAGTTTGAACCCGTTATTTTTTCTCAGTGTACATATTTGTCATTTGTGGTTTGATCATTCTTCGGGGACATTGAAAAATTGAAAAATTATTATGATGCTGATGCTATCGATATGAATTGTTATTCCTTCTCTCTCTCTCTCTCTCTCTCTCTCTGTCTCTCTGGGGTTCCTTCTTCATCTGTCTTGTTTCTCTGTTGCTCTTGTGCTGATTGCAAAATGCAATTCACATTAAAAACTTTCAGTTGGCCAAGTTGTGGGTGAAAAGTTTGTTGGGATTCGCTTGGATGATTGACGCCTGAACAATTGCAGTTGCAGTTCAAGCTGATTACTGGCAAGTGGTATCTGTTATTGGGTTGCGAAGAGTGGCGGGCGAGTGTGTGGCGAGTGGGGTCAAAGGTCAGATGCAACACCTTTTACAGTTGCGGCAGTTAATCAACCACTAAATGGCAGGCTTTCATCTATAGTCTCGTGGCATTTTGGCAAGATGATTAGGCGTTAGGCTGCGTCTAGTGTCTGTTGTCTGTTGTGGCATGTGGCATTTAGCATTTGGCATGTGGCATGAGTTGCATGATAACCGACCTACAAAGTCGAAGCATTTGCCGAAGCATTTAGTGCCTTTGATGGGTCTTACAAGCCAACTGACAACAGCAGCAGAAAGGACCAGGAGCAGGAGCAGGAGCGGGAGCAGGAACAGATGCTGGGGCTGGGGCAGCCGACTACTCGACTTGCCGAGGCGACTCAGGCGCCCAACCGCGTTGCTGCTTGCCACAAACGCCAGCCGCCAAATGCCACCACAGCTTGTAGCAATTGTCGTACCATTTGTCAGAAGGACGCGTCGACACTCCTCCCCCACAACTCGCTGCGCATGTGCCAAGGGCCGTTGTCAGTTGCCGCCTCGCTGCGCTCATCCAAAAGCAATGAGTTCCACCACGTGGCTGGCATGTGGATGCCATGCGGCACATGGTGGATGCCATTCGTTTCGAAAATCCACTTCGACAATTGGCAACGACAATTCGTGACTCGTCCGTTCGGCATTTCGGTTCGGCCATCCGCCAGCATCCAGCATCCAACGGCTGCCGATACGAGTGCCGATACGACTGCCTGCGACAGCCGAGCACACTTCGGCTATCAGACTTCGGCTGCTGCTTGGACTTTTGTTCGACTGTCGGAGGCGACTGCGATGCTGCTGCGTTTTCAGTTGATCATCAACGTCTCCATCGTCTAGTTGGCTTGACGCTTGACAATATTTCTCTCAAGGCACACACACACACACTCACGCACACGCACACGCACTCACGCACACACAGTTTTCGCGCGCGTGCTTAACGGTTTTTGAAGTGCATTATTCAATTTTTATATCGAACTCTCGACAAATTCGGTGTGTGTTTTATCATCCTTTTTTTTATGTACTCGTATTCATATTGTGCCAACATTGTGTTGAATTATATTTATGTGCTTTTTGGGAGCCCAAATGTCTGAGTGCAGTGCCAAAACTCAGACAAATCATTTGAAAAACTTTTGAAAACCCAAAAAAGTTAAGAATATACATAGTAAACACATCAGAATCAACAAATTCAAATGCGAATTATTTCCAAACTGCACCTGTATCGTTATTTTCTGGTCCTCATCAATCGCAATGATAAAATGCTGATCGTGGTTCTGTTGATAGTGGCGCTCATCGAAGGTAAAAGTCCAATTCATAAAAGTTCCAAAATATTATGCAAGTTTCCTGACTCTTGGTTTTTTTTTTCCCATGTGTGTTGAAGTGAACTTGATAAAATTCTCGAATTTTAAATAAGAGCAATTAAATATATATTGTTTTTGAAGTTAGCTCGGAAAGTTTTTTTTAAAACTTAATTTCGATTAATTACTAACGGTTTTCTTCAGGTTTTCCCATGTGAATTCTAGAAATTTCAGCTACATTTTTCAAAGTTCTCAACTTATTCAAAGATAATTCATGTAATGTTAGGTGCATAGAAAGATTTTCCTATGCAATTTCACGAAACTCTGTTCATTTTTTTGAAACTTTCTTAAAGGAAAATTGAAGATAAGAAATTTTAAATAAAATAAATGGAAAACCTTTTTCAAATTTAAACTTGAATACTTGGCTGACTATTTTATTAAAATTCCTTAGATTTCATATAGAATTTCATGAAATTTTATAAGTTTATTAAAACTACTAAGAGATCTTATAGCTAAAAAATAAAAATAAAGATAGTGAGTTTTGAATAAGTTATGGGGAAAATTACTTTAGAGACTAAACTAAAGCCTTTTGCCGACAGTGTTGTGGTTAAGGCTTTGTTGGGTCGATGTTAAAAGTTTTTAGGGAAATAACTATAATAGAAGGAATGACGTCAGATTTAATGATTAATATCTGAAAATTTGAAATTGAAATTAAGTAACTGAATAAAATTCAAGTTATAGCTTTGACCAATTTGTTTAGACCTCTTAGTTTTTATTGAAAGCATTGAAACTCTGTTTTTGAAATAGAATATCCTTCCTTAAAAGATTTAGAAATTTTCTATAATGGGGATTTAAAGAAAAAAAATTACTGCATTTTGCATTCTATTTCTTGAGCAATTCAAGCTCTTGAAATCATCGTTAAACATTTATTCTATATGAAAAATTGAAGATCTAAAATTTAATTTATTTCTTTTATTATTCATCTCAAAGACATATTTGAGTTTTGTTCTATTCTAATTTCTAGAAATTTGTAATTGAATGACAAAAAATTTTAATATAAATGAGTAATTTATTTTGTTATAAGTGAGTTGATTAACTGGATTTGATTGATCTATTTCAATTTTAATTTTAGGTGATATTATCATAATTGAATTGCAATAATTTAAAACATTTTCATTATTTGCCATTTACTCATAGAATTTGAAAAGTGAATAAACGTAAACATCGATCAATTGAGTGAAATAAAGAATAAATAAAGTATTAAATCTTGATGTCAATGTGTCAGGAGCAATGTTAATGCTGAGACTGATGCCGGTGTTAAATGATAGAACGTGCAGCCATGCGGAGGGGGAATGATAAGGCTGGAAACGGGAATGATTCGTGTTTAATGCAGTGTCATTGTTCAGGATGTCATTATGCGTCGTTGTATTGGCATTAAACAGTATAAATAACACATAAATAAATAAATAAAATAAGTTAATGGCAAAAACAGAAGAGCTGAATCGAAATGCAACGACAACACCAACACCAAGTGCAACTGCAACTGCAATTTAATTGTCCAGAGCTCGATTCTGTTACTGACTGGGCTAACCGAACGATCCCAACTTATAGGCCTTTCCACTCCTTCCCACCTGCCATTCTGTCTCGCTCCCTCTCCTGCGACAACATATGGACACACGAAATTATCTTTTGATTTAATTGCGCAAAAATTCTGTTTTCACCTGATTTTTATTAATGCTTGCGGCTCTGGTTTCCCCCATCGCTTTCTCCTATTAAGTACCCGTAATCATAACAAATGAGGTGCCAAATGGTCCACAATCCAGCGGTTGATTATTATTTTTTGCAATTTTATTTTTAATGTTGCCGTTATTTTTGTTGATTTTTAAATTTAATTCTGTACTGTTGCTCCGAGTCGCATTTCTCATATTCACATTTAACAGATTAAATTTCAATATTCTTACTTAAGTTACAATTTCATTCTGTGTGCATTTATTTATTTTTGCTCGCGGAGTTACTCACAATTCATTGCCATGATTATTGTTCTTTAAGTTTCTCTTTTGAATTTTAATTGATCCATCAAAAATGTGGTTGAACCGAATGTGGTTTTTTCCGTTCTGCAAGTTATTATTGTAGTAACTTAATATGATCAGATTTCCCATTAATGTGTAAAATATTTAAGCACAATTATTCCGAACACAAACTCAGTTTATTTTAAACATTTATTTAAGTACTTTTAACTTCCAATTGAAATGAATCCATTTCAGCTGCCTCCAGGTCACTTAAAATTCTAGCTAAATAATAATTTTGTTAAGCGAAAAAGTATGAAATTATCTTCTACTAATTTAAATAAAAATATATTGAATATATTGACTTAGCAAAAATGTAATGCATTATTGGGAATAATACCTATTAATATCAGGGCTGAAAAGATTTAAGAGAAATTATTTACTTTTGAGGATGATATTTTTAGTTTTTACAATTTTATTCGTAAATTAATTCGCGGCAGCATTGTCTTTGCATAGAAAATAAAAAAAAATTTATTTTATTAAGTTTTCTTAAATTAGATATTTTAGTTCTATAAAAGTAGCACAATAATTAAGCACAGTTCTACAAACAATTATATTGACAGCAATTAAAGTATTATCAATCAGTGCTCTCTTAAAGCGTGGAAATTTAACACAAATTTCAAATCCACATCGCACACTTTTTATTGCCCCAAAAAGTATGCTGCATATGTTTTTTACGGAATTGATTCCCAGGACTGTGTATCGCAAAAGAGCTTATTAATTAATCCACCTGTTTTACTGACTGCTTTTAGATGTGAACAAACATTTTAATTATTTTTAAAATTTTAAGAGTCGTCACTTGAGTTGTGTTGTAATTTTTGTTGTTGTTGTTGTTGTTTTCCATATCACTTAACAAAAAGCCATTTAATGCTGTGCTCTGTAATCAGCACTTTAATCATGTTCAATTAACTGCTCTTTTAGATATGTAATACAACACCAAAAAAAAAAAAAATACAAAAAACAACAGCAAGAACAACAGCAAAAAAAAAGGCGGTAAATATATGCGAATGTGAATAATTTGCAGACGGACAAACTGAATAATTTGCGATGGGGCAGTGCATAAATATTAAATATGTATTTGCACACTATATATGTGTGTGAGCGTGTGTGTGTGTGCTGAACAAAAATGATATAAAAAGGTCGCTTAAATCTCGGTAAACAATAATTCCCCAGTGATAAAAACGCATTGCGAATTGTGAATAACGCGAATATGAATGCGAATGTGAATGCATTAAGCGAATACCCGTGCCAGTTGCCGGCTTGCAAGTTGCCAGTTGCCAGTTGGCAGTTGTAATGGCCACTGATAATGATGATAAACATAAAAGTGAAAATAATTTTCAATTACAGCAACATTAATAACCGATAATAATCCTAAACAAATATTGCAAACTGAGTACTCGGGACAGTGCGTGAGTGCAGCCAGCTAAATGTGTGCGTCTCTCATTTTCACTCTTCTCCTCTCTCTCGCTCTCTGCATGTGTGTGTGAGTGTGCATATCAATGAAATGCAAATTAATTGCCCAGCATGTGGCAGCAATTGGAAACGTGAACGGGAGACCATAAATGATAAGCTACTCTTCCACGTGTACACACACACACACATAAGCACACGCACGCTCACACACACGCACGCACATACACTTTAAACAAATACGCAGTGTGCATTCATAAATGTAAGCTAAACCACATTATTACCCCAGACAGACTGTTAGACAGACAGTTAGACAGACTGTTGAACTAAACCATTGGCACTTTGTGAATGCTGTGTAGTATTCGGAATGTTGTCGTCATTCCCTTGGGTCCGTCTTAATTGATACAACGATGATCATCGTCATCATCATCATCGTCAGCGTCATCGTCATCACTTTATGCTGACTATGCGCGACTTTGGTTCTTTAGCTTTTAGAGCACGCGACCGCAACAGCCACAAGCGAAACCATTGCCCTGTTGCCCTCTCTAGCACTCTTTCTCTTTCCCTCTCTTACTCTTTCTCTTTTCCCAGTTGTGGCAACTGACTCGGCTGACCGCCACTTTTACAACACTTGTATGTACATATATAAAATATAAAAAATAAAAGTTTAGCTAAAAGTGCGCTCAAATCGTTGCTAAGTACTTAACAGCACACACACCACACACACTCTATAAACACACACACATTTTACATACACACCACACACACAACAAAAATTGTAAATTTAATGTGACTTTAGATACATTTAAAAAGTCCTCAATTAATGTGTATTCTTTAAAAAATATATTATTAATATTAGTAAGCATAAAAGAATTTGGCTCGTTTTTTTAATGTCTATATAAGGGGCTTAAAAACTATTGAAAATATATTTTAACGTAAAATGTATAGAATTTACCGTCAAATTTTAATTTATATCTCATATACAGTTTATAAGTACATTGAAAAACCGGCCCTTAATCTATAAGTATATTAAGAAAATAAATCAGTGGGATTCAAATGAAAAGTACAGCTTGTTAGAGCGGGTAATTTTTAATTTAATTCCAATTTCGACCGTGAAGATCAAATTTTATATTCTATCTGGCTGCATTTTACAAAAAATACGAACTGATCAATTCACGATTTTTGGGAAGGCATCGTTAGTTAAATCGCTTGACGCTGTAAAACACTACAGATAACTCAAAGTTTATCTACAATTTTTTTGTATAGCGTTATTTATTTATTTATTTAACTAAAAGCAGACGACGAAAAAGTGAGTGAATTTTATAAATAGTTAAATAATAAGCTTAACATCTAAAATTATTTTTAAATAAAATTAAACCAAAATAAAAATATAAATTTTTCAAAAGTTGTATGGTTTGGGGTGCTCAAAAAACTTAAATTTAAATAAATGATCAATTTTTATTTTGCTATAAGTTTCCCCATCACTTTGCAACACTTCAACAGAAGAATATTCAATATTTTTGATCAGTTCAGTTGATATTTTATGCTTTAGATTAATCAGACGTTTGACTTAAGTATTTACTTGAGCACAAATATTAGCATTGAGTTTTGGTGTATTTAATATGTTAACGTCTCGTAATGCTGATTTAAAACTGACCCTTCGAAGGGGCAGGGGCAATCCTCCTTCAACAGCCAACCCCTTCAGCAACGATATTTGAAAGGGGGGTGTGTGAAAACTTTGGCAATTAAAAGCAACTCGTCGCTCATTTGCAATGCCTGCCCACTAAAAAAGGGCTGCGAACCCATTTCAAAGTGTGAAACAAAAATCAAGACACAATTAATTGCAAGACGTTTGTTAAGACCAAAGAAAACCAACAACAACAGAAACAGAAACAACAACAACATGAAATTGAATTTTTCTCTATTTTTTTTTTGTATATTTTTTTCATTTTTTTTTTGTCTTTTTGGACAGTGCAAATTCAATTGCGAGTGCTACAAGTTGTAGACGACGATTTGTAAAAATGCAAATTTCGCAAAAGTCTCGGCTGGCCATTTTGGCCATTAGGCGCACTTGCCACCAACCGCGAGGCATCAACCACTTGCAGTCAACATTTGTTATTTTTCTATTTTCTATTTGCCATTTGCCTTTTGGCATTTTTTCCTTCATTTATTTTTGTGTTAGTTTTGCGCCCAACAACTGGCAACAGACTATAAACTTGGCTATTTCATTATATAAGTACACAAAAGTATCTTCTGATAGTAAATCGCAAATTCAGTCAAAGTTTGGTAATGGTCAAGTTCTTGAAGCCTTCTGTTAGTCGCCAATTTTTAGTGGAGATTTCGATTTAATATGTTACTTCTATCTTGAATTATCTTCACTTGGACCTATCATAAATTGAAAAATTTAAATAAAACTAACACATTTTTCTTCTCAATTTTGGTGTATTTTTTCTTTTATCTGCGGTGTTTTTATGGTTTTATTACATTAATTGATATCATTTATATTGCAATTTGATTTTCACAATTAAGTTAAGTTAAGACTTTCAAGATTTAATGTAATTTATACATGCCTCATTTATTCATTAAAAAATTGTAGATATTTTAAAATTGTTTTTCTGGTTTATTAAATTAAATTTCAACAAATTATAAATAATTTAGGTTGTGAGGCGTGTTGTTTCTTAATAACAAGCTAAAATTTGAATAAGGCCTAAATTTTCAAATCAATACTAAAAAATGTGTGGTTCGTTTGATTTCAACTTAAGGAAATTTGGCAAAATAAGTTATTTTTTCCTGGGCTGCACTTTAATGCCTCGTCCGAGCTTCGAGTTTCCCCGGCCGTTTGTTCAAGTTTTGTCTTTTGGCTTTGGCTTTGGTTTTGGCCGGGTCCAATTCCCCGTTAGACGTCTCAAATTTGCCATTATCACCTATCATTGGCGCTTTGGCGTCCGTCGGATTTGTGTGTGCGGACCATAAAAAAAGGTGCCATGCAGATTGCAGATTGGCATCTTTGTATCTTTTTGTTGGTCTGCCTACATACGAGTTGGGCCAAACTCGACGACGACAAACTGAATTGTGCCATGCCATATATTTTGTTGTCGCACACACACACATACACACACACACATGCACTCGACAAGAAGACACTTTATTAACACACACAAGCTTAACTTTTGCCAATGTCCTTAACCATAAATTTGCTTTGGTAAATCCTCATTGTCGTTGTGTGATTTAAACTTTTGGGGCGACATTGCCGCACCTAGGACTACAGTATAGAGCAGGAATCCCTGCCAAAGTGTCAGCCTCAAATCCACCTTTAAACAGGATCAGCGAGAGAGAGAGAGAGAGCAAGAGACAGAGAGCAAGAGAGGCTAAGAAAATTGAAATGGTTGTCGTTTCCCAGCGGAGACGCCAAAATTTATGATAACGTGCGAAAATGTGAAAAACATCGGCTGTCCGTTGTCTGAGAGAGATAGAGCGAAGGAAAGAGAGAGAGAGAGAGAGAGAGAGAGGGAACAAGACACAAGGGTTAATTGACTTTGGCTGAAAACGCGACTTGGCGCAACTTCAATTCTGGTGACCGGAAAATGCAAAGTGCTTAGGAGTAGGCCAGGAATCCAAAGGACACGAATACGGGAGTTGGCCCCGGAGTCAGCGCTCAACCTCAGAGGCCAGGACAAGTTCATTGGAATTGGCACAATGCTGAAGCAGAAGCCTCTTTCTCTCTCTTTCTCTCTCTCTCTATCTTTCTCTCTCGTGACTCTCTTGTTGTTGCCATCCAGTTGAACAGATTGACAAACAAGCCGCAGAGCAGCCAAGCAGCAACTACATTTCACTGCAGTTTGTTTGGCCACTCTACACTCTGTATTTATGTGTGTGTGTGTGTGTGTGTGTGTGGGTGTCCTTTTTAGCATGTCTCCAACTGCTGTCCTTTTGTCCTGTCTATCTGTCTCTGTGTGACTTTGCGTGTGCTGCTGTAATTTGCAGTCAAAGATTTGTAGTTGTTTTGCCTCCTGAACTTTTAGCTGTTGTCGATTTTGATACGAGATCTCTGCTTCCTTCCTTCCCTCCCAATGTTAATGAAAAACTCTGTCGGTTGGTCAGTCAGTCAGTCTACTAGTCGCTTGATTACTCGCTCCAACAACTACAGGCAAAATCTATGCAAATAATTCAAAGCTGCAGTCCAAACCACAAAACACCAACAACATCCGATTTAGCTTCAACTTTAGCTTCAGTTTCAGCTTCACATATTTATTGTGTTTTTAGGCAACTGCAAAATAAACGAAAATATATTTTACTGCAAATATTTTGGGAATTAGGTAATGTTCGGTAAACCATTTCTATCTCGATCTGCAGCACGCAACAACTTCGACTATATTTTTATTATTGTTAAATCCTCTAATGCAAACAGCACTGTAATTAAAAACAGTTTGAGATACTTTTCATCCTTATGGATTTGTGCATTTTAAGTTGTTGAATTTTTCCCAACTTGCATATTATTATTGCATTCATTTAATCCAACTAACCAAAATTTTTAAATTGTTTATAAACATTTTTTTAAATTCCCTAAAAAATTGTCTGTTTTAGATTTAAGACATTCCAAATAGATGAAAGTTCTATCTTTAATGTCTGATATAAATCCTAATAATATATTTTAGATTTTTGCCTAAAATACTAGTTGACTATTTGTATCCCTAGTCTTATTGTTTCTAAGTCACTATTACCAAAATGTTCATTTTGTTTTAAATTAAAATTATTTATAATTGATTACAAGCTCTGATTTTTTTCAAATTAATTGATTTTTTGTCAATGCTTAGTTAATATTTAAATAAATAAAAATAATTAATTTTATAAAATGTAAACTTTCTATTCCGTGGCCTTAAAAGGAAGTTCTTAAGATTCAAATGGCCAAACTCCAATAAATTCTGAATTCTATGTTCAGAAGCTGTCTTCATTTAAACCTTTTTAAACTTTAATTTTTGTTTTAATTTATTTAATATTAAGTATTAAATTTTGATTTTTCAGGTAAAGTCTTAACTCATTATAATATTTATAAAGGCATTTCTGAAAAGTATTTTTATCAATTGCCACAGTTTCGGTGTTCAGTGTAGAACAAATGAACAGTTCATAACTGCTCTACAAATGATATCGATATCCTTTTAACAAAAAAAAAACAAAAAAAAGAGAAGGTCTACAAAAAAATGAGAATTGAAAAGTATGAAATAAATCATGCCTTTGGCCAATTGCGTCAATTCAGCACATTCTTCTACTTACCACTTGCCCCCCTGTCAGTGTCCTGTTAACTCCTATGGCTGTGTGTGTCCCTGTCCCTGTCCGTGTCAGGCCTCCGTTATCCTCAGTTACTCCTGCCCCCGGTCACCCCCCCTTGGCTGTCAGAAGCTGTTACAAGGCTTCAGCCAGTTGCACACAATACAAACGACGGCGTTACGAGTGGTTCAACGTGGTTCGGTGGCTCGGTGGCTCAAACGGTGGATGCGGATGGTCGACGCACTTGCCGCTGCCACTTGCCACTTGCTGCTGCTGCTGCCGCTGCTGCTGATGCTGCTGCCAGCGGCACTGTCTATAAATATTTAAATTTCAAGTTTGGCAAAAGTTTTTTGCATGCATTACCGAGGCAAGGGCGAGGCGTGCTCTGGCAAAGGGGGACGGGGAGGACTGAATAAGGGGCAACGGGGGGCACTTTGTTGCGGCAAATGCCGGCAACGGCTGTCGCGGCTGTCTGGCTGCCCCTCGTACTCTCCTCCTCCCTTGTCCCTTACATGCTCAACATGCCTCACGTTTTAAATTTTTTTTTTTTGTGCTTCACTTTTTTGGAGTATGAAAAAGTTTTTTGCAAAACTTGCAAGTGAAATGTTTGATTTTCAATGATTCAATAAATTATTTATATTTTTGCGTGTGTCACCCTCTTTTCCCCTCTCTGCCCATTTTGGCTCCTAACTGAGAGTTGGAACAGCTCTCTAACCTATGAGTGTTGATCTGTTCAATTAACCCACGCTGTGCATTAAAGAGCAGCATTCAGTTAATTCAGTTGAACCCAACGACAACTGTCTTAACTTGGCCGCATCGAGCTGTTGGCTGTTGGCTGTTGCTGGTAGCTGGTAGTTGGCTTGGTAGTTGGCTGTCTGCTATGTTAGTTGGCAAGTGCAACGGCGGGCACATTTAAAAGCGATAAATCACCGTGTTTTTGGCAGGCGTTGCAACCACTTGCGGTGGCAGCGGTGCGATATCATTAACTTCCACAACTAACCACACCAAAAAAAAAAAAAAAAAAACACACACACACCGCAAAACGCATTCTAATCAGTGTTGCCATAACAGTTATTTTCCAGTGTTAGCGGGTATTTTGAAAACTTCAATTGCGGTATTTAAAAATATGTGTTTTGGGCTTTCACCCTTTTTTTTACTACAATGCATTTTATTTTTTAAATATTTTTGATATTTCGTTTCTTAAATTGTGAATTGTGAATTGTAAATCAACCATAATAGTATTTAGCATAAAATTTATGTTGACCATTATAGAATTCCACAAATTGCTAGATGACAAACATCCAGTGTACCTAAAAGAAGAAAGATTTAATTTTGCACAAGAGCAAAATGCAAAAAACTATAAAAAATTTTAAGAAACTTAATAATTTAAGTTAATTTAAAATAAATTTTAAGTCAGTTTAAAAATGCATCAAATTGCACATCAAAAATATTTCCATTTGAGAGCAACTTAAATTGGTTTTGGATCAAGGTAAAAATAAATATGGAGTGTTTTTTTAGATTGTTTTCAGCAAAAATATATTTCGCTATATTACGACCTTCCTCTCACTCACTCACAGCATTTTTGCTTGCCAGGAGTTGGCAACACTAATTCTAATCTCAACTCTCATTGATTTCTCGCTCTCTCTCTCTTTCTCTTTCTCTGTGTGTCTCTTTCTGCCGCAGCGATTGGCGCCCTTCAACCGGAGTTTGGCGAAAGCATTTCCAATGTGTCCGTTGCTGTGGGTCGCGATGCAACCTTCACCTGCCACGTGCGTAACTTGGGCGGTTTTCGCGTAAGTATTACCCCTCCACACCCTACCTCTCCCACACCCCCGACACACACAGGTAAACTACTTAATTCACTAAACACATTATACTTGACTTTCATTAATGATACCAAAACAGAACACAATCGCTACCATTCCAAATTACACTTTCGCCTCGTTTTCACCTTAAAATTTGTTGCATCAAAGTAAAAGTAAATCTGTAATTTTTGGCAAAACTACAACAAAAACTATGTTAAATGCTTAACTTAAAACATTTAATATCATTTTTGCGGCTTGCGGTCTTGTTAACGGCTTTTGAGTCACATTCACAACCACATTCAAAACCACATTCACATCTACATCCATATCCACAGGTGGGTTGGCTTAAAGCGGACACAAAAGCCATCCAGGCGATACACGAGAACGTGATTACACACAATCCACGTGTCACAGTCAGCCATTTGGATCAGAACACATGGAATTTGCACATCAAGGCCGTTTCCGAGGAGGATCGGGGCGGTTACATGTGTCAGCTGAACACGGATCCAATGAAGAGTCTGGTGAGTGAGCAGAGCGAGAGAGAAAAAGTCGAAAAGATAGTTTAAGCTAATGAAAAATAAAATAATTGAAAAGAAATCAATTGTGATAGATAGTTGTGATATGATTGAGCAATTACATTGAAAGAAAAAAAAACGACAAATGACCTCACGAAAATTATTCGAAGCCCTTTTTTTAGTAATGTATATATTTTAGGTTTTTAAACTTTATTTTTTTGTAAAAAATATTGTTAAATCTCGTTTAAAAAGAATTACTCTGTAACCATTTTAAAAATACAAAATGGATATTCCTCCCATTTGGAACAATTGATGGACAAAATTGGAAAATATATAAAAATAAAACTACATGTCAAAAATCTCGACACGACTATGAATTGCTACTACTATTTTAGTGAAATTAGTAGTGATGGGTACTAATATTTTAATGAAATTAGTAGCAATTTCTACAACTATTTTAAAGAAATTCGAAGCAATTTCTACTACTATTGTAGTGAAATTAGTAGCAATTGCTGCTACTATTTTAGCAACTACTACTACTTAAACGCTTTTGCATCAATAAAGAAGAATTTGAGCTCAATAACTAAACATGTTTGAGGACATTTGTTAGTTTTTGAACTGTACTTTAGCATACTGCAATAGTAGTAGCATAACAGAGGTCACAGCGCATGAATAATGCTGCCAGCTAAGAAGACAATGAAAATGTTTATAAATAAATATATTTTTTGTGCGTTGCGCACACAACTTGGACGCAGCTTGAAAGCAATTTTGCAAAGTGTTCCGAAGAATTTCACGAGGTGATGGGGTAGGGGAAGTGAAAGAGAGAGGGAGAGTTAAAAGAAGTAAAAATGGAATGCAGCGCACTTGTCGTCGCACACTTATTGTACGTTTGTTCAACGCACGACACTTCTGCCCACTCCCTCCCAACTGCCCTTTGACATAGCTCCCTCCCTCCCCCTCCTCCACCCCCTCGTCTTCAGACGCTCTTGCCATTGTTCTATGTCCTTGTCGAGCAAGTGAAAGAAAGCGCAGCAAATCGAAAGCGAAAACTATGGTAAATAAGGCGAAAACACACACATATACAAGTGTACTTACACACATACTATTACAAGCAAGTGTATGAGTGTGAGTTAGCGTGTGTGTGTGGTGGACGCACGTACACTCATGTGTCCAGCCAAGTGAAGTTTATGGCGCCAATAAAATGTATTTCATGCTTCCTTAATTTTTATTTTTACTTTAACGCTTCTCACAAGGACAACAAGGCGAGGGACTGGGAAGGGGGCAATAGCTGCCACTGCAACGTACAGCACAGAGGGAGAGAGAGAGGGAGAGAGAGAAGGAGAGAGAGAGAGAGAGAGAGGGAGAGAGAGAGGGAGAGAGAGACTACACACGCAGTTGTAGCCCAATTGTCTTATGCTTTGTTTTCATTTCGTTTGCTTTTCTCTTGCATGTGTGTATGTATGTGTGTGTGTGTTTACTTGTCTTTTATTTTTTGTTTTCCATTCTATTACCATTTCTTTCTTCTTGCCCCCCTCCTCCCTCCACTTTACCATCTTATTGCCTGCTTCTGTCACAGTCCTAAACTATTTAGCGTTATTTCATTTGCTCTCCTCCATATACCATACATACGTATATGTATGTTTGTATGTAACATACTTATGTATGTGTGTGCCCCCCCTCCCCTTAAGTCTTTTGGGGGGCATAAAATCGCTTGCCTGTTGTACTTACAGTTCCTGCTTTATGACCTCGGCTGCATAATCAGCAAATTTTCGCTGAGTGTATAGTAAATTCAGTTAACCAGCCGCCTTTCTACCATTTACTGATGACGCTTTTATAAGCCATTGTTATCGTGGTTAACATTATTGTTGTTGTCGCTGTTGTTGTTGTTGTTAGATGACATTTATACCTGTGTTCTGTGCTTGGCAAACATTCGAGTATTAAAACGGTTTCAGCTTCATTACACAGTTCAACAAACTGCAACTACAGTAAAGCTTGCCTGGCACAAATCAGCAGCTTCCATTTTCACCTAGAATATGCTACCATACCATCAAAATTAAAAAGATTCTATTTATTTTTGCGATTCCGCACAGTTGCAGTGTTGAACAGATAAATAAATAAATTAATGAATAAATAAATAAATATTTACACACTTAATATTTATTTATAATTACGAGAATTATGTATAAATGAGTCTAGAAAATAAACAAAGGCCATATTTAATTTTTAACAAGGTCAAGTAAATTGAAAGATTTGGAGAACTATTTACATGTGTACATATGTATATGGACTGTGATTCCTTAGGATTGTAATTGTTTAAACCTTTATTCAATACTAGCTCAAAGACGGTAAAAAAAAGTTAAGAACTAAGAAAATTTCGATATTAAGTTATGAACTTACTTAATAACATTAAGTCAATGTCTAAGATGTTTAATAACTATTGAAAAGACATTTTGATTTAAAAGGTGTAAAAAATTATTTCAGCTATGAAACTACTTACAATATGTTCGATAAACATTAAAAATGATGTGTAAAAAATGAAGTACAGTCGAACTTCCCTAACTCGAATCACCATTATCCACGAAAAAAGGTTCGAGTTAGGGAGACTTCGAGTTAGGGAAGTAGAATTGTATGAAATTTGCCTAGTATTGCCACTCGATTTTGTTCGAGTTAGAGAGACTTCGAGTTAGGGAAGTTCGAGTTAGGGAAGTTTGACTGTATATACATTAGAGTGGGTCAATTTTTTCGATTTTAAGCGGTTGTCAAAATCGCAATCTACGACGAATTCTAAGAAGATTTGCCCAAGAAACCATGGGTCTAAAGTCAAAATCGAGCTTCCGATTTTTAACGAGAAATTATGATAATTTTTGACTTTTCATACGATTTCCCATATTTCACGCTAAAAATCGGAAGCTCGATTTTGACTTTAGACCCATGGTTTCTTGGGCAAATCTTCTTAGAATTCGTCGTAGATTACGATTTTGACAACCGCTTAAAATCGAAAAAAATTATTTTTGCTCCATACAAATTGACCCACTCTAATATACATACATATATAATTAAGTATACCAAAAGTAACAATATCTTCGTATCGTGCTTCATTCCAGATTGGTTTCCTTGACGTTGTTATACCACCGGATTTTATAAGCGAGGATACTTCGTCGGATGTAATTGTGCCCGAGGGCAGTTCGGTGCGCTTGACATGTCGGTGAGTGCAATAGTTTTTAATTAAAATTATATAGTTTATTTAATCGCAAAAAAAACTTAATAGTTATGCAGTAAAATTTTGAAACTATGAAAAAGTTGACGGCTTGGAAAAGCTAAAAAATGATTCTTTCCACCGCAGTTCAATCGGTGTTTTCACTGATGATAATACAATTTTGCAAATTGTTATTAACAATATAAAGAAATTTTTAATAAGTCTTTAGTTCTTAAGTTGCCATTGGCAACATTTTCTAAACTTTTTAGCTGACTGAAATTGTTTCTTCCATGCGACACACATAAATATGTAAGCATATACAAATAAATATTTGTTTATTTATCTAAATAGATGTACTCGTATTTGTATATGTTTGTATGTATATGTTGGCTCGTTAGTTAATTTAGAAGCTAATAGTTGAGCAATTGGAGTGTACGAGTGCTGGCCCTTTAACTGGCTAACTGGCTAACTGGCAAATCCCAGCCAAATGGGCTATCATCAGTAAACATCGGAGAATGAATTCCACCCGCATCATCATCATTATCATCATCATTTAATAATGTCAGCAAATTAAGCGACACTTCATTTCTCTTGATTTGGGTCGGCGCTTTCCATATGCCCTCTTTGGGTCAAAAGCGAGAAAGCGGGTCCAACAGTTGTCAAGGAAGTTGTGTAACATATGCACTAGCACATAATATACACATGAAGATACTTTTTGCTTAGAACGAAACAATTGCAATTTGCAAGTCAAGTAAAGCTTTAATTGGATTGACATTCGGATTACAGGGTATCTTTTGGTTGAGTGGAAGCTTGTGTTGGCTTATCGCCAGTTAGCTCTTGTTATTTTCAGCGGTTTTTCCTTTTAGAGCTAACTGCGACAACGACTCGCCGTTGATTTATGAACTTGACCACGACCACGAAGTAATTTTAACGATTTAACCGCAGAATGATGGAACCAAAGCGATAAACGCACTCTCCTCGCTAGTTTCTCTATATACAGTACATACATACAAACATATATTTTCTAAGTGTAGGTATATGTGTGTGTGCGTGTGTGTGTGTGTGCGTGAATGTGTCTATGTATGTGTGTGTATATGGGGAAAGCTATTAGAGACATCGTCTGCAATTTTTTTCATTTTAATACCACTTAGGGCAAGTCCCATAAAATGAATTTAACTTTAAGCATACATATATACACACACGCATACTCACACACAGTCACAACAAAATTAAAACGACTGCTGGTCACACTTGGCCAGACGACCAGATTGTTAAAATGTTTTTACTTTTTGTTTCTGTTTCTGTTGTTGTTTTTCATTCTATTTGTTTTTGTTTTGTTATTATTTTTGTATGGCATCTGGAAGCTGCTTCTGTTGCGGTTTCAGCAATTTGTTAATTTAATTTGTTAATAGCCATGTAAATGTGTATGTCTATGCGTATGTGTGTGTGAGTGTGTGGTTGTATGCGTCTCCAACAAATTCAAATTGTTGTTAATTGTTGAAATTTGTTTCCTTGGCATTTATTGCACTTGGCGAGTGCAACTTAAATCACAGCTGTCTTTAAAAGTATTAAAGGTACTGCTAAAGTTATTGGTCTTATCGCTTTACATAGCATTATACATTTATTCCCAATGCTAGTTAAATTGTGCTTTCAGGTGATATGCAAAAGTTGAGACTCTAAAATTTTGTATTTTAAATTTTTGAGCTAAGAAAAAACAAGTGGTTGACTACAGAATACCTCGTACATAAAATTCTCCATCCCTCTTCGCTCAGCTTATAAAATTTGAGGTGACCATATCATTTAAACAATCTTAAAAATCGAATATTTCCCTATTTTAAACGAAACCAAGGCGGTTTTAAGCTTTTAATAATTTTATTTATTTTCTTTAAATTTTAGCTTTAAATTTTTATTGTTATGTTCCTGTGTAATTAAAGCAAAGTAATTACGTAGTCGACTTAAATTTACTCTATATTCGAAGACTGCTATGCTTAAAAATGTATCTGTATAACATTTTTTGGATTAAAATATAAAATAACTAATGTACACGTTGATAGGAATATTGGCTACTAAGTCAAGAATATTCGATCTAATAATTTTTGTTTTTAAGTAAAACTTTGAAAAAAAAAAAATTGGCTATAGCATAATAGGGTTAAAAACGAGAAATTTAGATATTATTCTATGTTAAAAGATATTTTTATACATTAAGTCTTATTTTTGGGACCAACTTTTTTATTTTGGACGTAATTTGATCAGTGAAATACTATATAAATATAAACTAATAACTGTCTAGCTTCAGTCGAATCTCGTTTTCTTAGTAGATATTAAAATGATCAACTTTGCATAATATATGAGAGATTTTAATTGAAATTAAGTGTACTTAATTAGAATAATGCACTTCCCATATTTATTGGATATTCCCATTCTCTACTCGGGCATACTCGTTAAAGTCATATTGTGCGTACAGGGAATAATACTGGAATACTAAGTATCTGCTTATTATATAAGCATGTACTTGAACAGTTATCAGCTGTCTTTTGATGTATGAAACATATGCAGCTCATATTCGTATGAGCAGATGTATGCAGCTATTTTCATGAATAAACATGTTGCTGCAAAACGCATTAAAAGACAAAGAGAGGGTGTAAGAGTGTAAGCGAAAGAGACAGGGAGAGCAAGGGGAAGATGGGAAATCAGACAAACAATTCAGGCTGGCAGTCGTTTAGTTTGGTCTTAAACCAACTTAGCAACTAAGCAACTGCTTCTGACTGGTGCCCAGGCGGTCTCTTGCCATTGTGTTGATTCTGCACTCGGGACGAACTCTAAATGTCTCAGGCTGTTTTACTCTCTCTCTCTCTCTCACTCTCTCTACATATACATATATATGTACCAGTGTGTGTGTGTGTGTCTGTGTGGGTGTGTGAGACTTTCTTTTGCTTGGCTATTTTGCATCTGTTTGCGGCATCATAAAAATTTACCACACCCGTGTCTGCAGCGCTGTTAAACTGCTTGCTTCAACATGCAACATCCCTCCCTTCCCCCAAGAAGAGGGGAAGGTCCTCTTCACCCCCTTTTTCCCAAGACCATTCAACAGAATCTCAGCCACAGACGGCGACTGCTGTTGGCCAAAAGAACTTGGCGTTCGGCCCAACACAATGGCCACCAAAGCCAGCCGCATATTAAATTGAATAGACAAAACTGAAACTCAAACTCCATTGCCTAATTTTATAAGACAACATTAAAGATGTATAACACGTTAGATAATTTACACAATTAAATTAATTTATGTGTAAATTTTGTATTTATCTTATACTTTTTGACAGTGCACGTGGCTATCCGGAACCTATTGTCACCTGGCGGCGTGAGGATGGCAGTGAAATCATCCTGAAGGATAATCAGGGCACAAAGACACTGGGTAAGCAGCGCATTAAATCGAAAAATACTAAAACACAGCAAGATTTTGCATAAAAAAACAAAAATAAAATGAAAAACTCAAGCAATAGATATCAATGAGAAGTAGACGAATTATATTCATATTTAAATTGTCACTATTGCACTGATCTATAAGTGAATTCTTGTTGAAAATAAGATAGTAAAATAAAATTATTTAAATTGATTATAGTATAAATCGTAAGTTATGACTTTTACTTTCTTCTCGATTCCACTGCAATTTTCTGTTGCTCACTAATTTTTGTATTGCCCAATAAAGTATGCTACATTATTTATTTGAAATTTGAAATTGTCAATGTTCTCAATATTTGTATACGGCATTGTTTTAAATAAGACATTCACCAAGTCTTAATATTTTAATAAATAAAACTTGGTAGAGATTTTTTCTGTTTTCTGTTGATTTTTCGCCCACGAATTAAATGCAGCTAAATCTTAGCACTATATCAAAGAAAGGAACGATTGAAAGATTTCTTGTTATGTGAAAAGTTTGATGTTTATGGAGGTTTTTTTTTGAGCTTGCCAACTTACTTTGTGGAAGATGTTTAAGCAAGTTGATTTTAAAATATATTTTAATTGGACTTACTGCATCCAAATTCCAAACTGCTTCATATTATTTAACCAATCTTCAAAAAATTAAATATTAAATATTATTAGCTACTAAAGGAAAAGCTGATAGATAGAACATTTAATTCATTGTTTCTTGCATGTTAAAACTTTCTTTGATTAAAATTGATTGTACAAATAATACAAATCGTTACTTGAAACAATCGATTCAAATCATGCATTCAATTAAAAGCCTCATTCAGTAATTTTGCCATTTTTGTATTTATTCTTTAGCTCATTTGCTTGATTCTTTTTTCTCTGTCTCGTTTACAGTCTCCTCGTTCCGTGGCGAAGTGTTGAAGCTGACGAAAATCTCACGCAACGAGATGGGCTCGTATCTGTGCATCGCATCCAATGGAGTGCCCCCATCGGTTTCAAAGCGCATCCAGCTCAGCATACACTGTAAGTAGAGGCCAACCCGCAATCTCGTTGCTTTAAGCTGAGGCTGCACCATATGACGAGCAGATGAAGAGTGTGAGGTGGCAAGTGGCAAGAGACGTGAAGTGAGAGGGGAGAAAGATGGCACCAGCTGGCGAATGAGTGGCATTAATTAGAGAGCTGTGGTTGGTCAACTTTTCTTTTTAGACCCTGCTCTCAAAAAAACTACAATTGGTCCAATAAGTTTGTCACACGCGAATTGTGCCTAAAAATTTGAAGGAGACATGGGAGACCCCATAAAGTATATGGAGACAATATTCAATAATTAGTAACAGCAAACTTGACATGCTGGCGAAATTTTAAGTATTTGATATTCTTTGTAGTTCAACTTATAAACGAGAAGAGACTTTACGTAAAAAAAAGGCGAGAGACCTGCTATACGTATTTATATATATCCCATAAAAAAACCTCTTTACGAGGTAAAAGTCTAGTGACGAAAACATTTTCATGCCCCAAAATTTCTGATATCCAATTTTGTGACGAATAATATTAAGTTTTACACATAAATTATTTTAAACAAAATTTTGGCACCCGGCACATTGCGCTAAAATGTTTCAATTCTAATACTAAATAAAACTCACTGTTTTGCGCAGTGCCGAATGCAAAAATTTTGTTTAAAATAATTTATGTGTAAAACTTAATATTATTCGTCACAAAATTGGATATCAGAAATTTTGGGGCATGAAAATGTTTTCGTCACTAGACTTTTACCTCGTAAAGAGGTTTTTTTATGGGATATCAGAAATTTTTGAATAAGACATCAGAAATTTTGAAATTGCAATATTTTTTGACAGTATAGTTTTGTCAATTTTGTTTATTGTTTGTACAGCTAAAACAAACTGTCTGGCAACACTGGTCCCCTTTACAAACACACATCATGTGTGACACATGCCCAGCGCAAAAGCTATCAGCACTCTTCAACTCTGGCTGCTTTGACACTTTGCAGCTGCTGTCCTATTCCCATTCTACCTTTTTAAATAAAAAATAAACGTTGAAGGTATGCCTAAGAGCCCTTCGAAATACCTTTTTAACGATATATAGATCATATCTGTAGCTTCTATGGTTTGGACGCTATGAGGGTTTAAATTTTAGCGGTTTTTAGCGATTTCCCGCTAAACTAGCGATTTTTCGAAAAAGTCGTCGAACAAACGATTCTATATTTTGAAATATAAAATGATTTATCTGCCGCAAAAAGGAATTCACCACTTGCAAGCAGTTTATTTCCGCATTACGCTGCAAGCAGTGTACATACTGCATATGTACATGCAGTAGTGTAAAAGTAAAAGGTATATTCAGTTAATAGGTAATATCTTGTCCAAACGAATTTTGACAGATACGTGTTATATGTCAAAAAACGCGGAATCAAATTGTCTATAACATATAACATATTTTAAAGTGATCTCATGTGTAGATTTTTCTTAAATCGCCAAAATGCGTAAAAAAATACCTTGTTTCACCTGTAGCCGTTTACCTTTTTACTTAAAAGAAAAACTTTGAAGGTATGCCTAAGAGCCCTTCAAAATACCTTTTCACCGATATATAGATCGCATCTATAGCTTCTATCGTTTGGATGCTATGAGGGTTTAAATTTTAGCGGTTTTTAGCGATTTCCCGCTAAACTAGCGGTTTTCGAAAAAGTCGTAGAACAAACGTTTCTAGATTTTTGAGCGGGAACAAGTCCTCATTCAAACTTTTAAGCTAAAACAACGATTTGATCTATACAAACAAACAAACAAACAAACAAACAAACAAACAAACAGACAGACTGACTTTTCATCTCGTTTTGAGAAGGGCACCAAAAATTTCAAAATAAATTATCTTTCGAGCCAGCGGTCGGATTTTGATGATCGAGGTGTCATTCGACGCGTAATTTTAATAAGAATAGTTAAAAATTAAAATAAAAATAAAAAAGGCTCCACCGGCCCCATTAGCTCCATCCATTTAAATTTTTCCCCTCCCACTTACACCTGTTTATCTCACGAACCAGGTGAGTTTTCAAAAGTCTTAGTATGCACATTTGTAAGTTTAATTGATACCTTTCGATCGGTATATAGCTCGACCTGATCGGACAGTCATAGCAAATTTTCCATTCTTCCTGTGTATATATGCTAGTCGCCTTCGCACCCTTAGTGCTGCTTTCGTCACTAGCGCGGACTGCCGTCCGCAGTGATAATTGCATTTAAAAATTTAAAAAAAATGTTTTGTCCGTGCCAGAATTCGAACCCCGACCCCAAGCTGAATCGGACGCATGCAAAAATCGGACGCTCTACACCATGCGCCACTGGCGATCTCCAAAAACGACTGTCAAATTATAGATTTCATTGTTACTGGACTGTTAGTCAAATGTAATTGCTGCTGCCGTCCTATTGCAATTCAAAGTAAAATATATATTTAGTTAATTGGTTATATCTTCCAAACCAATCAACAAAAATGTATGCATGATAATCATCTACTAACAAATGAATTGCATTTAAGAAATAAAAAAAAAGTTTTGTCCGTGCCAGAATTCGAACCCGGATCCCGAGCCGAGCAAAAAGCGAACGCTCTACACTACGCGCCACTGGCGATCTTTAAGAAGGACTGTCAAATTATAGATTTCATTGTTACTGGACTGTTAGTCAAATGTAATTGCTGCTGCCGTCCTATTGCAATTCAAAGTAAAATGTATATATTTCGTTAATTGGTTATATCTTTCAAACCAATCGACTACAATTTATGCATGATACATCAAAAAACGCGAAATTGTACAAACTATAACATATTGAAAATTAAAAAAACATCGTTAGCGGCGTTTTCTCAAAAACCGCCAAAATGTGAAGAAAAATACCTTATTTCATTCAAAGTAAAATGTATATATTTTGTTAATTGGTTATATCTTCCAAACCAATCAACAAAAAATTATGCATGATAATCATCTACTAACAAATGAATTGCATTTAAAAAAGAAAAAAAAAATTTTTGTCCGTGCCAGAATTCGAACCCCGACCCCAAGCTGATAATTCAAACAATAATCGGACGCTCTACGCTATGCGCCACTGGCGATCTTTAGGAACGACTGTCAAATTATAGATTTCATTGTTACTGGACTGTTAGTCAAATGTAATTGCTGCTGCCGTCCTATTGCAATTCAAAGTAAAATGTATATATTTAGTTAATTGGTTATATCTTCCAAACCAATCGACTACAATTTATGCATGATACATCAAAAAACGCGAAATTGTACAAACTATAACATATTGAAATTTAAAAAACATCGTTAGCGGCGTTTTCTCATAAACCGCCAATATGTGAAGAAAAATACCTTATTTCACCTGTAGCTGTTTACCTATTTACCTAAAAAAAAAACTTCGAAGGTATGCCTAAGAGCCCTTCGAAATACATTTTCAACGATATATAGATCACATCTGTGGCTTCTATCGTTTGGATGCTATGGCGGTTTTAAGTTTGGCGGTTTTTAGCGATTTCCCGCTAAACTAGCGATTTTTCGAAAAAGTCGTAGAACAAACGTTTCTAGATTTTTTAAGAGGAACAAGTCCTCATTCAAAAATTTAAGCTAAATCAACGATTTGATCCAAACAAACAAACAAACAAACAAACAAACAAACAGACAAACTGACTTTTCATCTCATTTTCGGAAGGCCCCTAAAAATTTCAAAATTAATTATCTTTCGAACCAGTTGTCCGATTTCGATGATCGAGGTGTCATTCGACGCGTATTTTTAATGAAAATTGTAAGAAATTCAAAGAAAATTCAAAAAGGCTCAAACGACCCCATTAGCTCCAATAATTTAAATTTTTCCCCTCCCACTTACACCTGTTTATCTCACGAACCAGGTGAGTTTCCAAAAGTCTTAGTATGCACATTTGTAAGTTAAGGTAATACCTTTCGATCGGTATATTAGTCGACCTGATCGGACAGTCATAGCAAATTTTCCATTCTTCCTGTGTATATATGCTAGTCGCCTTCGCACCCTTCGTGCTGCTTTCGTCACTAGCGCGGACTGCCGTCCGCAGTGATTTATAATATATGTATATACGTGTATATATAGATATTATTTTGATATGACGGTTTCATTCTAAAGAACATAAAGTCACATGTTTGGATAAAAGTAACAGGGATAGAACATTTTTTTGTGTGACTCTTCTTTTCAAAATAGCGGGGTGGAAATCAAACCCGTTTATTTTTCCAAACTGAAAAGTTCTAAGTGTGTTAGGTGAGAGAGTGACTCTAATCAGAGAGCCACGAGATGACCAAATTTAAGTATAATTTTGATCATTTATTTTCTAACTACAGGGTCTCCCACAGGCGGGCTCGCTCGTCTGTAGCCCTTGCCACTAGTTTTTCTGTTACTTGCTGTTTGATAAATATGTGTGTATGCTCGTATGAATGTAAATGTATTATACATATCATTAGTGTGTTGTTGCCACACAGCTCAGGGGCAACTTCAACCTAAACCTCAGCCGCAGCCCAAATCCGAGTCTGAGTTTGAGTCCGAATTCGAGTCCGAGTCCGCATCCAAATCTGAACCTCAAACTGTAACTCAAACTCAGCTCAACTCTCAGTTTGAAGCTGGCCAGCTTCGTGGTGTTTATCTAGCTTAGTGTGCTGGCATTTTCTCATCCCTTCACCTTTGGGCTCCACTCTCCACTCCCCTTTAACAGCTCTAGCCACAGTTATCAACAGCACACACACACACACACACACACACACACATACTAGCACAGTGGCGCCCTCAGCTATGCTGTGAGAAAAAAGAACAAACTCAAAACTCGCAGTAGAAAAGCGAGCAGCAATAAAGAAAGAGAGAGTGCGAGAGGGAGAGAGAGAGAGAAAAGCTTAATAAAGTGGAGCATGAGGTGAGTGGGGTTAAGGTAAGCGGGAGTGAGGGCTGAAGGGGGGCGGGGGCGGGGGGGGCAGGGACAGCTTGCGCTGTGTGTGGCGCTAACTCGATTGTCGTTGTCGTTGTCGTTGTTGTAATCCGTTTAAATCCAGTCACTGATACTGGGCATTACCTTGATGCCTTGTGCATTGTGTTTGTTGTTGCCCCCTCCGTCTCCTCCTCCTTCATCTCATTTTTGTTGTTGGGGGCCATAGTTTTTTGTCAAACCTGTCTGCAGCACGTGCGGCATTCACTGCTGACGCTTGGTGGCCTCTGTCTCTGTCTCTGTCGCTGCTAGCGTCGCTGCCAGCATGCGGCAGTTCACTCAATCATCACGACTTCAGCAGCAGCAACAACAGCAACAACAACAGCAACAACAACAGCAACAACAACAGCAGCAACAACAACAGCAACTCCATTGCGCTTGTTTGTCCACGTTGCAGCTCCGCAATACCAATTCCTCAACTGGCCTAGACTGTGTTGACCCGGCCCGGCATATGCTGTCCAAGTCCAAGTCCTAGTATTCTTCCTACTCCTCGTGTTGCTCCTTGCCTGTAACACCCTTGCCGAGAGTATTATGAAAATGTCACAACATGGGTTGAAACTTGAATTCTGATATATAATCAGTCCGACTCTCGGATCCCGGAATTTCTAAGACCAAATACGAAGTTCTTCAATTTCCTTCTCCGAGAATATGTTAACTATCGGTGCTCTATAAGATTTTTCTCAGTGAAATTAAATGTTTAAGGTTATTATTATTAGTTCCATGTTGTTTTAGTTTTAAAGCTAACTTTTTCAAGTTTAATAAGGGATCATCTTTTTTCTTTTCTAATTTCTTTAAATTTAAAAAAAATTTATAAATGACAGCAATAATTTTTTTATTTAAAGAAAGAAGTTTTCGTAATCGTTTCGCAAATTTACAGTGGGACACAAGGGACAAGGAGTATCAAATCTTCGGTGTGCTGAAGAAAACTCTTCTTTCTTGTTTCTGTTTGCTATTGCTCGTTTTGCAGAAAGAGTGAGAGTAAGAGAGAGAGAGAGAGAGAGCGAGAGAGTGAGAGAGCAATAGTGTCCGACTTGTCGCCATGCTCATCCATTTCGTTTTTAGGTGGCAAAATCACGCTTTTTAACATTTTGACATTTTGTTAATGTGGCCTTTAAGTGTGTTGGCCAGTCGCAGCGCGGTCTGGTCTGGTCTGGTCCGTGTTTTCCCGCTTGGCTTAAACCCGATGCCAGGCTATCACTATCTTCACGTTGCCAGTTTCCAGTTTGTCAGAGGCAGGCGCTACCTTGCGAAAGTTGTTGATCAACTTGAGAGCAGAGTCTGCCATGAGAAGAAGAACCCTTTTCCAGATACTCGCACTGTTCCTCCTGCTCTTTCCTGTGTTTTTCCTGCTTTTGCCGACTGCGTGATATTTGTGTGTGTTTTCGCTTTTCCTGTTGCTATTTTTGCTGCAAACTTACTCACAATTTGTTTGGCAAATGTTGCGTCTGTTTTTGTCCCCTTTCTCCCTGAGCAAGTGAAAACAAAGTTTTCCGGCAGCTTGCGAGTTATTTGCATGGCCTTCGTTTCATTCTGCGCCATCTTCAGAAGGGAAACTGCTTGCAACTGCCGCTGCCTGATAAAGCCAGGCTGCAATTGCAGCTTGCACATGCGGCACCGACAACGACAATGATACCAACAACGACACTGACAACGACAGCTACATCGACATCGACATCGACACCGACATCGTGACAGACAGAGAGACAGCGAGACAGCGACACCGACTGCAAATATCCCCTTGCGTGTTTCCGCGCCATTTGCTCAAGTTTCCTGCCTTGTTAGCCACCTTCCTGCATGGCTAATTAAGGAGGTTGAATTGCTGCCGCGTGGCAGGAAACCAAACCAGGACGCGCTACAAACAATTACCCCACAATTAGCTGTTGACTGTCTTCTCTCAGCTCTCTGCTCTCTGCTCCCACTCTCTCTCTCTCTTCCTCTCTTATGTCTCATTCCTTCCCCTATCCAAATCTTGGTAAACATATTCATATTGCTTAGTCATTTAGTCCAAGGATTTTCTCTCATTTCCTGCTGTTTACATCATTATTCTCCTTTTTCCCCCATTTACTGAGCTGAGCCTACTCCACATTCCCATAAATTGCATACAACTTGTATAAAAATTACTTTCATATTCTTCTTTGTTCATGTAAGATCATTTTCCTACTTGCAAACTTGTTCCCAATTTTAACCCACTTGTTAAAGTATTTAAGCCTTTTAGCTCTTACCGTTTGGTACCGAAATGTTGCCGTAAAATTGTTGATAGAAAAATATTTTTCAAAGCAGTCTTCTTCAGCTCTTATTTGTCATACAATTTTGTTAGTTTTCAGATTTTTAACTTTATCCTTAAACTAAGCAAATAATACTAAAATCAAATCTGCGTTAAGTTTTCTAATCCTAATAAGTTATACCAGAAGATTAGATATTTTTTTCATCCACAAGAGCAAGCTCAATTTTTACACTAAAATGTTAGAAACTGAAATGTAAATTAAAGTTAATTTTGAATGAATTGAGGTAGAATTCAATTTGGTAGAATAATTCGAGCCAAACTCGTTGCGTCGAATATTGCATTTTGCAGTTCGCAAATCGAACGCAAATAAATGAGACAAATCGCTAAAAATCACGTACGCCTAAGAGAAAACCTGAAAACCAGAACCTAAACCTGAACCCGAACCAGCATCAGCATCAGCACTAGAAATTCACAGATTATTCAACAGTAGCAACAATTTTCAGCTTCTTTTTTTTTATTTTTTTATATTTCTTTTTTTTTTTTTGCTCCTCCCGTATGAATATAGTGCAGATGCCTTCAATCTATATTGAGCTACGGTTCTAAGCCATAACAAAAAGCAAAACTACGGAAAAAAAGAAGGAAAATGAAGGAAAAAGTAGAGAAATGGGGTAAGAGTAGATACAGGTTGGGTCTATTTGGGATGCCAATGAGGTGAAAAATACACGTCATTGGGTTTTTGTGCTGGACTTTTACCTTTAACTCAAAAGTCCTACAATGGCCTCCCAAATGTGATGAGGTGTCTCTGTCGCTCTTTCTCTTTCTACTGCTCTCTGACTTCCTCTCTCTCTCTCTCTGTCTGTCTTTTGGTGAGCGTTGTAATTGTAGTTGCAGCTGGTGCCTGGTCTATTCATACTGCGACGACGTCATTAGTGCATATTTGTGGCTTTGTTTGCCACAAGTGAGCAACGGGGGGCAACAGCGGGCTAAAGGGAGCAGATGGGGGAGCTGGGGGAGGTGAGGCGGGCAGTGGGAGCTGCAGGCGTGGCTGCTGCCAAGGCACATGCTCGGAATAATCATGGCAAAATTTTAAATCGCAAGCGAAAGTGTTTGCCTGCCTAACTCCCAACTCGTCATTCTCCCCTCGTCGCTCACAGTGCACTCTCCAAAAGTAGCATTTATGTGTGTGTGTGTGTGTGGTGTGTGTGTGTGTGCGTCTGCATGCAGATTGAAAATGGACGCAGTCAACCAGCACTCATCCATTGGTCAAGCGGGCAGAAGAGGCGCTCGTCCACAGCCTCCGAGTGCCAGTGACGGGGGAGATTTTTCTACTTGAGCAAAGTCCAGTTTCTGCTCCTCCTGCTCCTCCTGCTCCTCCTGCTTCTCCTGCACCTGCATCTCCTCCTCGTCTTCCTACTCCTTCTGCACCTGCTTCCACTGCAGTTGCAATGTGCGTGACTTACATGTCAATTTGGTGTGCTGATTTCCGCATGACACTAGCTGCAAATTGTGCTTAACCCATGGATTAAGCTGATTATTAAGCAGTCAAAAACTAAGAAGTTCATTAAGGCTCCAAAGTGTAGGTGCTTTTGATATTGAGCTTTGAGCCCATTAAAGTTTTCAAGGCAAATTAAATTAAATTTTTTTATATATTATTTATTGATTATCATGCTAAAGCTTCCTATTATTGATGAGCAGCAAAAGCTCTTTAAAGTTAATTAACTCATAATGAATGCTTCTAAGCAAGATAAATAGTATTGTAGGTTTGCTTTACTCGTTTTCGAATGAAAAGTTGAAAATTAACATTAACTTAACTTAAAGCAGCCACTGAAATTGCTCTAAAGTACTCAATTAAATATATCACTTGATAAGCTAAGCTTTAAGCACATTAAAGCTTGAAATGTGAGCTCAATTGCATTACAAATTTGCAATGCTTATAACTTATAACACAAGTT
>JBAMBJ010004092.1:0-51217 GCA_037043495.1 Drosophila recens
GGCGAAATCCGAAAAATCGAATATTTAGTCATTTTATCAAAGTATTAATAATGCTATATTTTTTATGTTAACTTGTAAAGAAAACTTTAAACTGTAAAGTTCGGTACCAACAATGTTATATAACAGACCAATGTTAAACCTAGAAGCTGTTAAAGTCCGATGTTGCTGTCAAAAAGCACGTGCTTTGAGATTGCAATATTTTTGCAGCCTATTTATTAATTGGATTTCTTAAAGACTAATCATTTATTTTACAAAATTTAAAATGGAAACCAATAATACGGGTTTGTACTATGTGTTGATTGTACTAGTTTTCTGTATTTGTGCGTGTTCTATTGATATTTTGTAAAATTAGATAATGCTTTGAAAGGAAATTTCTTGGAAAGAAATTTCAACTTTGAGGAAGCTTTTAACAAAGTTGCTTAACGAGGCTTAATGTACGTCCAACTGTATGTCGTAGATCCATTCATTGTTATTTAAAGGCAATATGTCTAATTTTCCACAATTTCCCACAATCTGCGCAAATGAATATTTTAGGACGTAACCTCACCATTTTTCAGTGTTGATTTGCTGGCTTGTCGTATGAGATATTTGACCAGTTTTTGAGGTTTTTATTATTAACTCGAAAACTACTTCGGACATTTTGATGCGGTTTTTTTTCCAGTGCTATGTGTACCCATAGAAATTTTTTGAAAAAGTGGGCATGTCAAAATCTCCGCCCCAATTTTTTTTTTTTAATTTTATGCTCACAACCATTTATAAGAGCACACAACTTCCTTTGTCAAAAAATTACTTTTTCTCTTTATTGCTAATAATAAACAAGGTCAAAGCTTGTTATTTGAAATAAAAATTATGAGCTTAGTAGCTTTTATACATACAAAAAAAAAAAAAAAAATTAAGGGCGGGGGTGGCGACACGCCCACTTTTCCAAAAATATTTCTGAGGGTGTACATAATATTAATAAAAAAGTCGCATTCAAAAACCTAGCTTATTTTAAAAGTTATTAATAAATATTCGATTTTTCGGATTTCGCCCCATAGTGCACTGTACATACAGTTGCGGTCAAAAAAATAGTAGTGCGTGCAATGAATATACAAAAACTCAAAATTTAATGACTTTTCATTTATCCAAATTTTTTATATAATTTTTTTAAGATACGTTAATATATTGTTAATCTATCTGAGAAATCAAAGATAGTGAACAGTTATTATTTTTCGACTAAGGAATTTTTTTCTTGCAATAGCCTGAAAAATGGGCGGTCAAAATAATAGTAGTGATGAACATATTCAAATATTTTAATGATGAAAACGATCCAAAACCCCTTTTTTTTTATTTAAAAGGTTAGATATGTGAAATGCACTTAATAATTAACAAATTTAATAATTTGTTGTGAAGCCTTTATCTTGAATTACCGCCTTACAACGACGGATCATGGCTTTTACATCGTTCTGTTTGTATTGAGCTCCAGGCGCTCCTAGCGATCTTCCAAAGATGAATATTATTTGTTGGTTGATGCTTGGCAATATCCTTCTTCATATCGGACCACAAATTTTCAATGGGACTCAGATCGGGGGACCGTGGTGACCACTCCACTACATTAACTTTTTTCTATGCGAACCATTCTTTCGAAGATTTGCTGATATGCTTTGGGTCTATGTCCTGTTGGAACCTCCAAATTATCGGCATATCATCTGAAAAATACGGTAGCATAATGTGCTGCAGAATTTTCACATGTTCGTGCCTTTCCATTATGGTTATGATCCATTACATGGGTTGGACCCAGGAATGTGAAAATGCGCCCAGGTTATTATTCTCATACCACAATGTTTGATGGTCCTGCAGGTGAATCTGGGCTGATATTCGGACTTTAACGGATTCCTTACATGTTGTCGAGATCCTCGACCAACAAAAAAAATAATTTTGGACACATCCGACCACTAGAGGTTTCTTTATTTCTCTAGGGTTAATTCAGATGATCCTTAGCAAATCGAAATCGCTTTTGGGCAGGTATTTTTTTTAATAACGGAATTTTTCACGGGCTTCTTTCTGCCAGATTATTATTTCGCAAACATCTAAGAATGTTTTACACCCTTTGGTCCATACCAAAGTTCTTTTTTATGAGTGCTGCAGGAGCAAAAGGGTCGCGTTTCAAAAACCTCACTACTTTTGTCACTAGTCTTTTGGACATGGATCGAGGTCTTCCACATTTATCCTATTTTGGCGACTACTTAATGACGTTTCTGATTATGGTTGGCAATCATCTAACCAAATTTTTCCACTTCCTTAAACGTTATCCTTTAAGAAATAATTTTTTTATAGAAGCACGCTTTTCTGGAGTGCAATGCTTGCCACGCCCCATTGTAACCACTCTAAGCAAAATATTTTTTATACAATTTATAGAAAATTATCAAATTACAATTATAAATATCAAATCAAGTGCCTTTCCTGCTTAATATCCTTTTTTTCCACTTTTAAGGCATTCACTACTATTATTTTGACCGCCCATTTTTCAGACCATTACAAGAAAAAAATTGCTAAGTCGAAAAATAATAACTGTTCACTATCTTTGATTTCTCAGATGGATTTACAATATAATAACGTATCTTAAAAAAATTAAACAAAAAATTTGGATAAATTAAAAGCCTTTAAATTTTGAGCTTTTGTAAGTTCATAGCAGGCACTACTATTTTTTTGACCGCAGCTGTATGTAGGTTCTTATTTGTCAAAAATCAAATGCTTTTACTCATTGAATTTCTTGGAATAAATTCGCAGCCTACAAGTTTTTTTGCTGCGAATTTACTCACCCATTTTGACTGAACAAACAGTATACAGAATGTCTGGAAACTTAAGAGCAAAAAAATATATTTTTTTCCCGGTTTCTAATTTTTGTCTTCTGGTTTTATTATAATTAAATATTTGTTGGATACCAAGCGGTTGTCAAAATCGTAATCTACGACGAATTCTAAGAAGATTTGCCCAAGAGACCGTGGGGTAAAATCAAATTCGAAAATAAATTTAACGAGAAATGATGATATATTTTGGCTTTCAATATTATTTTCCATGTTTCTCGTTAAAAACGGGAGGCTCGATTTTTATTTAATTTTATTTATGTATTTATTTTTACTCCATACAAATTGACTCGCTCTAATGTGTATTTAAAAATTTTTCAAAGTCATTGCATTAAAAGATTGACATAAGGCAGACTTTTATACTCACCAAACGGTTCGACTCTCAATTGCAATTCTCAATCCGTTGTGCTGCCATTTCATAAAGGAGAGAACAAAGTGACGACACAAACTAAACAGCGCGTGTATGACGTCAGTGGGAGTAGAAGGGAGCGATACGATAACTGTAGGGTCAATATCTAATTATTGAAATAAGCACAGGTCTACACGCGGTTAATGTTGCATGTACATATTTCACTTATATTAATGACTCATTAAAATTGTTGCTCGTTGGCTTTGGTTGTAGCTAAATAATTAATAAGAGAACAAAAGCCAATTTGTAAGTAATTCACCTAATAATTAAATATACAAATATTTTATGTTGATGCAAATAATAATTTGGGCCCCTTATAAACCACACATTGAGTGTGATTGCACTAAATTTTACAGCACACTATTAGACACACATATGTATGCACTGCAAGTTTATGTGTACCCACTGATAACCGTTGACATTTGATATTTGAAAACAGCGTGCTCATCGGAAATTGTAACAGCTGTTTTCTTTCGTTGTGCTCATGTCCTGGCGGTTAAATGGAGCACCCAGTTTTCTTTTTAAATGCAACGTCATCGCACACTCGCGCAGCGGTAAATCGTGTGTATGCACCGTTAGATGCAAATGCATACAGAGTTTGCCAAAAAAGACGAAATAAAATAAATAAATAAGCATCCAAGTTTGGCAAATGCTCAACAAACAAAACAAAATTAGCCTTTCATATTGGCTTTTCATATTATGCCGTCACCGGTTTCTAAATCGTATTTTATTGCACATTTTTCTTATTCATTCACTTGCATGTGTGTGTGTGTGTGTATACATTTACACATATATTTTCATTTACATTTTAACTCAATTCAATTTATCAAACGTTTTGTTTTTGCTTATATTTTAGTGCACACTCGCGCACGCAGAATATTCAAATGTAAACAAGTATTCACAAAACTTTTATTTCTATTTTGTCATCTGCAAGCTCTTTAACAGCTGTCCACTGCCCGTACACACACACACATGCACAGAAAGAAAATTAAAAAAAAATTATTATAGTGAAAGCGTAAAGCACAACTAAGAATACATTTAATGTCGGGCTAAAAAAACGCTCAGAAGTACCTGAAAATCGCGCGCGCTATCAACTTTACACTCGAGAGACCAAATGAAACAACAACAAACAGATGTACGCGTTGGGTTATGTTTTGTGTTCCGACTCTATCAATTTTCAATGTGTCAGCTGAGAGCAAGAACGAAAGAGAGAGAGCGAGAACTACGCCGACACCGAAACTAGCCCGACGAGCAAGAGCGTCAGCATTCTATTGGTTGTCAACAATTTGTCTATCACAACTATCGTTTATCGAAAATAGGTTACAGAGCAGTGTGACCAAGCTTGATAAATTTGAATATTTAAATGTAACGTTTAAAATTGGCACTATCAAAGTAATAAAAAAGTGTCTGTGTCAGAATTGTAATTTATGAAAGTCACACCAATTTATTAATTAATTAATCACAAAAGACAAGTGCGCAAAGTCATCATTGGTTGTTATTAAGTCTGGTTGTTCTATTAAATATTAAACAGGAATGTGTCGCACAGCTGCAAGCGCTTATGACTAACGTTGTCAAATTCCCAGTGAACGTATCCATAGTTTATTAATATGGGTCAAGTGTGGAGGCCTCATACATAATTCGTCTGCACGTTTTTCAATAATCAACTTTGATGTCAACGCCATCGATTTTAAATTATTTAATATGTGAACCATATCGGGTCAATGATTTTATAGTATACTCAAAATAAATTGCCATAGGGAGACAACTTGTATATGTAGATAGATGAAATGTTTTTTAAAAAGTATAAAAAAAATATATATCAAAAAATCCTTCGAGCCGGAGTCGAACCAGCGACCTGTGGATGTCTATTATAATTGCATCTTGCAATGCCGTAACTACAGTCCATCGCTCTACCAACTGAGCTATCGAAGGCACATGATATGATGTTGCTAAGAGGCCAACAAAAACCGTCAATGCGAAGCATACAAATTTAACATCTTATCAATACCAAGACGAAAAGTGAAAGGTGAGCACATTTATTTTATTCATGAAACTTGTCAATGCTGCAATTACGCGGAGCATAAATAACAACACGCAGAAGAAGCAGCAAAAGACAGGTTTAACATAAAGAAACTTGTATACACTATCATATTTACCATTGTACACTTACATATGTCCCGGTTAATGACCTTTATTAAGACTGGATAAGTTACTTACTTGCAAAATTCAATCACAATGCTAAAAAAAAAAAAGTAACAAAAAAGATTTACAGAAATAACAAACAAAAACAAGCGGGAAAGGCTATAGTCGAGCTCCCGACCATAGGATACCCGTAACTTATTTAAATTGCATGCTTTTAGGCACTTACATTGCCTTAAAGCTATAATCAGCCACTACCACCTTTCTACTTGTCTGATCTTGTTACGACTTAGTAGGATGATAGGTAATAATACATAGTTAACGTTAATTCCTAAAAAAATCCTTATATTTTGAAAACTGTGCGTGTGGTGGCTTTCCGAGGGGCTTGGAAAAATTTTAAACAATCTTGATCTGCATGGGGCTTATAGAAGTACATATGTGTGCCCAATTTCTTTGCTCTAGCTCTTATAGTCTCTGAGATCTGGACGGACATGGCTATATCGACTCGGCTGTTGATGCTGATCAAGAATATGTACACTTTATAGGGTAGGAGGTGCTTCCTTCTCCCTGTTACAAACATTGCAACGAATGCAATATCCCCTTTTAAAAATTTTTTAAGTAACGGGTATAAAAACAAAATATATTATGCTTCTTAACTTTTTTTCAGAGTCATTTTAAATTTGTTGATCCACTAATTCCAATCCAATGTCAGCTTAAGCAGCGTTCGAAACATAATTTCTTTTGACACATATGTGATATTCAAGCGCTGCCAACTTAACAATTTGGCGCTGCCACATATGGACGTAATCTTGACTTTCGTTAACGAGACTGAGATGGTTATTAATTAAAATTGTAACACGAGTGTATTTTTACAAAATATCATACAAATTATGATTATCTACAATAGTTATTTGACAGGGGAGCTTGTTGATGGTTGTTCTGGCTGTACTGACTGTTCTGGCTGTTCTGGCTGTAGTATTGGTTCCACCAACTGACGCTTTAATTCCGCACGTGTTTCCTGCACTTGGGCAATGACAACATTCATGCTCGCCTGATAGATGCAATAGTCGTATACATTTAGGCGCACCTTATTCTTCTCCATGGCGCCATAAAGAAACGAGTAGACAATGTGACCCACGGGTATATAATACTTGAACCAATTATGCAAGCGCCCACTGTAGTTAAAATATAATAATAAAAAAATATTAGTTTTCAAAGTAACTATATTGTAAGAAACATATGATTAGGAAACTCTACAAAATTTGGTGCCCCAATTTGCATTCGTAACAAAAAAACCTTCTGGATATGATCCCCAATTTTTTGATGTTAAAACCCCACTAAACTATTGTTCAGATTTGATAACTTACACTAATTCCGATTTATCATGCAGAAAGTTTATGAAACGCGCCAAATTGTCGACATCCTTGCGAAGGCTACAAAGCAGAGAAAATATATGATTTCGTTTGAAAAATAATAATTATAATAATTTATTATAAAAGGTAGGGATATTTACTCACTTGGCTTCCGATTCCTCAAAGGTGGCGCCATCGCGTACCAATCGCACCTCCAAATAGAAGCCGTGACTGTACTTGTAACGCAAATACTGCATGCTACCAATAGCCAACATTTCGCTATCCTGAAAGAGTATTATAAAGTCGGCCAGTACCTTGCACTCAAGCTCATCGCTGGTAGAGAAAATAATGGTCTTGCCACAATAGCGCAGATATCGCAAGATATTCCAAATCTCACGACGCGTCGTCGATGGCATGCCATGTGTGGGTTCATCCAATACAAAGATCTTATTGTACGCCACCAGCGAGAGAGCAACATTCAATTTGCGACGCTTCTCGGGCGTTAGATTACCGCATTTCCGATGCATCCATCCCCTCATGTTCAGCATGAGGCAAATATCGTGCATTTTCTCGCTTATTTTGTTTTCGGTGACGCCGCGTATCATGCAGAGAAGTCGAATGTGTTCCCGCGGCGTCAGATCGTTGAGCAGTCCGTAATGCTGTGGACAGTAGCCGACATAGCCGAGAATAGTGTCTAGATCGTACTTGAAATCCAATCCTCTCACATAGATCTCACCAAAGGCGAATCCATCGACGCCGACAAGTTGCCTTATAAGATGACTTTTCCCTGAATTTCTTGGCCCAAAGATGCCCATGCTCATGTATCTGTTAGGCAGGTTTTTAGATAAAAAAAAAGTTTTTCAATTAATCGATGAAAATATGGACTTACTTATTAAGCGCAAATGACACTGTGTTGACCGTATTGCCCTTGTTCGGTATTTTGCCCTCAACTTGATCGACCAAAAATACAGATTGCTTGCATTTACTCATATCCGCATCTGCGATTTTCTGCTTAACATCCGCCACATCGCTGTCATCGAACTGATAAGTCGCCGTGCGCATCTTATGCAAGCTATAGAGAGATGGGATACATTCAGTTATTAATGTTATTGAATTAGGCTCCTTCAGATTAAGCAGTCTGATCGATAGAAACGGAAAAATTTTGTGATCGATTCGATAAAATTGGTAAAAAAAAAAAAAAAAAAAAATAGTGAAGTAGATAAACTTAGACAATAAATTACTCTCGATTCGGAATTCAGTAAACAGCAGATACCCTGTACCTTTTTTGCAGTTGTTAGTCTAATTTAAAAGCCTAAAGCTCTGCATTTTATTTAACGTTTAACTCGCGATCTATTTTGAATTCAGTCAGATAATGATCAATAATATTTACCCACTTACTCTTTGGACGAATGAAATTTCTTCTCCTTGCGATGCAATTCAATCCAGAAGATCAGGAGAAGCGCTAAAAGTGCCGCCAACAACATAAAAGTTATTGATGGCAATATACCAGGATCACTCCATTTGAAGTACGTATCAACTGTAAAATTATGGATCATTAAACTACGTTAATCGTTAAGCATATATGTAAATAAATACATACAGTGACAATGTGGGACCATTTCATGCATATTATCGGGTGTGCAAAATTCAATTGTATTACATTTAGCTATACAAAAATGCTCCTCGAGACATTTAATATAGATATTACTAATGCCATCGAGAAGTGCGAAACCGGGTGACATGCAGGCACCATAAAAAAAGATAATATTACTATTGGCCACATCCCAGTAGACGATATAGAGCACCAGACCGGTGAGGCCCTGAAAGACGACAGAGGCAAGAAAGGCTCTCATAATGGACTTGTTAACATACATGGACAGCACATATGTGATCGGCAATGCGGCTATACCATAGATTGTGATCAGTAGCAACAGCAATAGATTCTCATATGAGCCAAAATATCCAATACTTGTACAGGCCAAAAATATCACAATGATTACCGAATAGATGAAATATGTAAAGAAATCCCAAAATAATGTGATACCCCAATAGATCTCCAATCCAAGGCCAGCAATTACCTGAAGTATACGCATCTGTGTAATTTGCTCCTCGACCAAGGGTAAAATAAACACAGACACCGCCAACGGTAAAACGCACCCGATCGCCAATGGAGCATTTATATGGGCTACCTCATTATCCATTAGATTGATCTTCATTTGTAGCGGTGTCGGCATTGGATGATTATCAAGAAGAAAGTACACCTTATCATCCTCTGGATATGCTAATCTGTGTGATAACAGTTTAAGATCAATGTGAGCATAGCGTAAGGTCAGTTTTTCATCCTTAAAATATTAATTCATAATGATAAGATCAATCATTTATTACTAGGATCAAACCGTGTGAGCTCAGTCCATGATTTGTCTACGATCACTTTAAGATCTTTCTCTGATTATTTAAAAATCAACGGATTGCAATCAGTGATCAGAGTACTCACTGATGATTGAGGGATCAGTTTATATAATGTGTATAAGATCAATTCACGACACGATCAAAAGATCAGTTTAAGATCGCAGTGTGAATTAAGTTCCTGATTACATTTTAATATCAGCCTAAGATCAGTTTATGATCAGTTCATGATCTAGCACTTACCTAAGTATAGTGTTGTGTAGTAAATTGAGGGTGATTGGAGCTGAATGAAATGTATCCTGACTAATATATCCGTGTATATTCTCTTCGCTAGTCATCTCAATGGCGCCGAGACTTTCCAGTTCCGACTTACGCCTTAGAAAATCCCTATAGTTGCCCTTGTTGCAGGTAAATGAATGGGGACCAAAAACACGCTCTGCCTTAGTGGACTTTCGGTAGGCTGGCTTTTTGGCCAACGATGTTATGTCAATATATCCACATTTCTTAATATTTGGTATATCCTTGAGATATTTCGTTGCACCCTTAAAGCCCAGCGGTATGACATTCGTGCGCATTTTGGGCACGTTTAGTACCAAGGCCAGTCGCGTGATAAGCACAATCAATATAAGGCAGGCAAAGATCATTATGATGGGCCACACGTTGGGCGCCGAGTGTATCATCTTCTTGTAGAACATGGCGCGCATTTGCTGATGACGTAGTTGTTTCTTTGATACAACGGAATATTTAAAGGTTTGCGCTGTCGATTATATCGACAAATCGATTACAAAGGTCATCAACTTATTGAAAAATAAGAATTCCTACTTACTGACATCCGGTATGACCTGCTGTCGTAGTCGAAACGTTGTGACCAATTTCATATAGATATCGGACATCTCGGAGCCAACAACTCGAATATTTTCAATGCCCATCGATTTGCGATTGTTCTCCAAATGTATGAGCATTTTTTGTAAACGAGGTCGGTGCTCCGAACCGATCTTGTAGGTCAACGTATCACCAATTTCATTTTCGGGCTCAACATTCGGTATATACTGGGAAATGAATTCGGTGATCGGTGTATCCGGTACATGGGGTTTTTTGATAAGTATCTGATCTCGATAAATTCAAATTTAATTAATGCTGTTAACAATCGATAGATATGATCGATAACTTACTAGTTCAACGCAACTGCTGAATTTAGCGCGCAAAAAGAATGGTGTACCACTTGCCTCAAGCACTCCCATACTAAGAATACCAATGCGATCGGCAACAGCCTCGGCCTCATCGATACTATAGGTGGATACAACAATCGCTCGATCCTCCTTCTCCATGGCAATGATGCTCCAAAAGATCTGCGCTTCACGGGCCGTTAACTGCCGTGTGGGCTCCTCAAACACAATGATTTTTGTATCACCGGCGAGCGCACAACAAAGGGCGACCAATCGTCGCTCTCCATTCGTCAATTGCCAGACTCGTGTATGACGTCGCTCGACATATGTCTCCAGTATATCGATCCATTTATTACGCTCGACATGATAACGATCCATATTTTGTTTGCTGAGCTTGAGACGAACATGATAGTTGATCGTCTGCTCGATCGACAGATGATCTGCCAATCCATTCTCAACGCTACGAAAGTCACATTGTTTTCGAATATTCTTCAAATCTTCGTACATATCGTTTTTATCATAGTACACGGTGCCACGTACCGGATACTTTAGTCCACACAATACACGCAATAAAGTCAGCTTACCAGATCCAATGTGACCCAGGAGAACAAAAACCTCGCCCTTGTAGATTCTCATCGAGATGTTTTTAAGAATCTTACGCTCCGATAAGGAATGCGATGTATAGACATGTTTAAAGCGAACTAATTCAGTACTTCCCACGTCGCCAAACTCAAAGTTATGCCAACTGGGCGATCGTCCTAGATGTAGATTCGGATCCATTACGAATTTTCTTCGACGTTTATTAAAAAGAACCCGACGACTTAGGAGACGACCTGGCATCCGCCATTGCAAAAGGATGAGTACTATAAAGAAGATTAGGCCACTGATAATGGCTGATGCATAGAGTGCAGCTATATCGTGGATCGTTATGGTATGCGGCTCCTCGATAAGGCGATTGAACATTTGCATGCTGTATGGTATTTGATTGCTAAAGAACGCTGATAATATCACAAACACATAGTGTCCATGGTCATCCCAATAGCGACGCAAGATCACACCAAAGACAGCATAGTTAAATATCCATATGATGATCGCGCATAGTACCGCATTTGTGGCATTCTGAAAGATCTTGGCCAGAACAATGGCCGTTATGATCAGCTCCAGGGTAAAGAGAATAATGAACGTTACCATTGCGAGCAATACAATTCCAGAGGCCTTACTGTTCTCCACCGACCAGACTATCTGCGAAATAATAATATATCATATCATATATAGACAAAACGTATAAACATAATTTACCCGGTACTATACGTTTTTAAAGTCTAGCGGTATAAAAATAACTGCTGATCTCAGCTTAAAACAGACATAACTACCGATAAATTTATCCGATATTGATCGAGTGTGGTGTAAGAAATTCATATTGATAAGGGGGTATTGTTCAGTCCCGAAAACAGTGTGGTAAAATGAAAAGAATGAAAAAACTCTAATATTTGTTAAGTATCTGAGATCAAGTTTGTATAAACATCTGTAAATGCTACTTCCTTTTAATACACAAGTACCGGGTATAAATTTATAGTAAAATATATACAGTCCCCGGCATAAGTATTTTGGCACCATTTAAAGTTAATTCTACTCAAAGTTTGAACTTCATTTATGCAAAGTTTGGCATCAATGGAAAGGTCATTCGAATACCGTTTGAATGACATAAAATTTTTCTTAACCCATTATGTACCCATTGATATTTTCAAATTTTTGTAAACGTCTAATTTTTCAACTTTTTTCCTCGATTTTTTAAAAACAATGTTTTGATGCAGAAAGTTTCTCTAAACAATTTAAATAGTGACTGCCAAAAAATTTTTCAAATATCTCTTCGCTAGTGTTTTTAATAATTTTTTGAAAATGGCGAAAAAGGCCCTTTTTGTGTGAAAATGAGGAAAAAGCGCCTTTTTTGCCATTTTCAAAAAATTATAAAAAATACTAGCGAAGAGATATTTGAAAAAATTTTTTGGCAGTCACTATTTAAATTGTTTAGAGAAACTTTCTGCATCAAAACATTGTTTTTAAAAAATCGAGGAAAAAAGTTGAAAAATTAGACGTTTACAAAAATTTGAAAATATCAATGGGTACATAATGGGTTAAGAAAAATTTTATGTCATTCAAACGGTATTCGAATGACCTTTCCATTGATGCCAAACTTTGCATAATTGAAGTTCAAACTTTGAGTAGAATTAACTTTAAATGGTGCCAAAATACTTATGCCGGGGACTGTATATCAAATTATTCCTAAAACTGACTTACAAATATCACAATCAGAACGACAAAGTTTAGTATTAATAAACGTATTGATAAAACGAGAATTATGCACGAATATTGTTTGGTAAAGGAATAGCCGTATTGCCATTGATGTGTCATAACGCCATCTCGCAGTTGTCCAGCAATGTTCTATGAAAAGAAAGACATATCAGTATACCTTTTCAAATAAATTGCATTGAGTTTCCACAATTTATACTTAAATCAACCATAAAAAAGTTTGATTTCAATCAAACATACATACATAAATTTCAAAGTTATAATATATCAAAATGAAGAGAAAAAAAATTAAAAATGTCAACAATTACTTAACGACAAATCATATGTTAAAATAACTAAAATAAAATTAAAAATGTCAACTATTACTTTAATAAAAATTATATATTCAAAATTTCCAAAACTCAATTTGATTTTTTTAATAAAATATATTTCATGTTGTTTATTATTAATTATTATTTATTATTATTTATTTCTTATTCAACTTAAAGTCAAAGATTAGTTTAGTAAAATGTGTTCATATTTATTTAAGAATTCTCAGCTAGTATTTCTTTTGAAATTAAAAAGTTTGATTTTCAAATGGTTTCATTGAATATATAAACACACATATAAGTGTAAAAAAAGAAATATTTTAATTTATTTTAGAAATAACTAAGATTTTGAATATTCTCTCCAAAAGTTTTTTTTTATTCAGGAACCGCAACTCACCCGTATTATGTTGATGAAAGGCAACAGATATAGGAAATTGAATAGAAATAATGGTACTGTGTACACATCTATGGTGGAACAACGTTCATCGGGAACTTTAAGGCGTACATTAAAAACCTCCACAATTGGCTCCCCCATTTTAGTCGGATAAATTTTGCGAAGCTGGCGCAACCATTCAACAAATACCTGATGCTGTATCTGAAGAAATGCTTCACGTATATAAATATCCTGATTAATATCAGAATCTTTGACATTATCACGCTTAGCATTGACAAAACCCGAACAACGTGTCAGCCATAAACGATCCTCGGTTAAAAACGGATTGAGAGTGCGAAATTCACTGGGAAATCGTATGGAGACTGAAAGGGATTTCGGTGCGGTCTCCAAGGTGTCATCGGTATTTTCGAAAATAATGGCAGCCAGTGTTGTACGCTCATCGAATTGATTTTGCAATGTGTCGGGATCTTCAAAACCGATTGTACTATTCAATTCCAGTCGTTTGGCAACTTGATCGGCTATTTGAAATGCAAAAACCGATTTTGGAACATAGGCCAAAGTGTATTTTGTCTGTTCGCGTCTTGAATCAACCAGACTCCTAAAAGTTTAACAAATATTGGATTTTTCATTTTCTTTTTTTTTTAAATTTCTGTTAAGTACCCCATGCTCAAAAAATGTGCTCAAAAAAACCCAAATAGAGGACGTTTTATCATATATGTATTCAGCTAAAAAAAAATGAGTTAGGGGTCTCAAATAGTTTTCTTTAATCATATTTAAAAAAGTCAATGCAAATAAGTTTTTGCATTGTTGTTTTGTGCAACTTGTCAGCTATGTGGCCCGTTTACCAACACAACTTTTCTCTCTGATGTGAGTTTTTGGCATGTCTACCAACACTACACATAACAAAAAATTTACGACATTTACGACATTTCGACGTTATGCGTAGTGCTGGTAAACAGGCGATAAAATGGGCAGATCAGAGAAAATTAGTGTTGGTTAAACAATGCAAAAGTTTATTTTGCATTGAAATATTAGAATTCAGTTTTTAAAGAAAATTATAAAAGACTCCCAACTTATTTTCACCTTGATTCATGATAAATCGCCCTCATTCTAGATATTTTTTTTAATTTTGAGTAAATAATTAATTTACATACATATTAACTTACGTGAGTATGTTGATATCCTCCAGTTTATGGGATACAATGCTGTGATCTCCTTCAAAATAATGGCGGCTATATAGCAGTCTTTTTGAATATGCAATTGGATTAACTAGTATTATAAGCAGCATTATCAATACTGTAATTGTTTCAAATAATGTTCGCCTCCATAGTGACAATTCAATCAACGCATTATGCTTAAATAGCAAGCCAAATGTTGCTGGCATCTTGATTTGAATGGCTTGGTTAATTAAATCATCTGACTTTTAAAATTTTTAATGTATGTATAATAAAACAAATTGTGTGTATAATTATCATTGTCATGTTTGACAAAAAACTCACTGATTTCAAATAACAAACTGTTGAGCAAAAGGCTATCGATAACCGTCGCTAACAGCATGATAACATTAATGTGTAAACTTACATTCCGATTACATTTGACGGTGGACAAATTATTTAAAAAAATATAATAATAATTTAATAAATCTCAAATATAATAATCAATAATTACAATTCCAGTTGCGGACAAAATCATTTGCAATACTAACAGCTAATTATCTTCAAAGAGTATTTAACAGTGCGTGCTCCTCCGCCTTACAGAATGTTTGACTGTCAAATGTATATCGATAAGAGAGAAAATGTTAAGCTTATCGATATGATTTGAGCATCCCTGCAAACAACAACACATCAAAAAGGCATACTTTTGCCGAGTCATAATCAAAAACTTTAAGGCATTGAGCGAAATTTGCAAACGAAATCTGCACTAGTTTATTCTTGATTGAAAGGCAAATAAACTTTAGAACTAAGAGCAACATGACGCTCACAAATCGGGTAAGTAGTCAGCACATAAAATGATCAACCAAAAACAAACTTTAACCAAATAAATGATGTACTTTTGACGGACAGATGGATACGGAGTCGGCCTACCACAAAGGCGAGGGCTTCCGTTCGTACTACATACAAAAGATCGAGGAACTGCAGCTGATTGTGGCCGAGAAGAGCCAGAATCTGCGTCGCTTGCAGGCTCAGCGCAACGAGCTCAATGCCAAAGGTAAGAGATAAACAAGGAACCAAAAAAAAGATTCGATTGAATGTTTCTCTGATAACCATGGTGTGAGCTTAAGCAAATTTGATGAGGCCGTATACGACAACACCAAATACATAAACTATGTTATATTTTGAGATACATAACTCAAAAGACAAAGTTTCTATCAAGGTGGATTTATATATGGTGATGTATTCGCTCTCTCTCGGGGCAAAGCTGTCAAAAAGAGTCTGACGTGAGAGAGACGACAGAGATAGATATATAGAAAATTTGTTTTGTTTTGTTTTCTATACTCTTCACTCATTTTCGTTGTGTGCGCTGTGCAATATATAAAATGAAAATAAAATGCAATGGCATGTTTGTCTTGTTGTTCCTGTAATGACCCGTAGGTAACCAATTAATTAATTGTGATTATGGAGATCTGTATAGCTCCTGTTAGCCGTCAGCATCGACACTGTTATCCCTGTTGCTCTCTTTGTGGAAGCTGCTCACCGGTGCATGCTCCCACAGTTCCTGTTGCATTTATTTGTCTCCTTTTCATATCACTGGAAACACAAACCAAACGACTTGCGTTCGAGCGGCATATGTATTTTTCACACACGGGGCATTTTTTAGAGAATTTAATACAACCGCTTACTACGATGTTTGCTTTCGTAATGACATTTGCGCCCCAAAAAAGAGAGCACGTCAAACGAATACATCACCATATATAAATCCACCTTGGTTTCTATGGCAGCTATACAATATAGTGATCCGATAAGTCAGATTTTCACATATTAATGTTATGTCTGCACTCAAAAGATGGATCTGTACCAAGTCACTGTGGACGGCAGTCCACGCTAGTGACGAGAGCAGCACGAGAGATGCGAATATATACAGGAAAAATATATATGTCCGATTAGATTGGATTATATTCTGAAAAGTATATATAAACCGAATGCCACACTAATTGTATATATTATATTTAATATAGTTCTTCCCTAAATTAGATATCATAAATTTTGTGGCATAGAAATGTTGTCGTCACTAGATATTTACCTGAGAGTTTTGTTATTATGCTGATAAGAAGTGTCTATATATTTTACAGCAGTGGTGGGCACGCAGTGGCTCCGGGAGCAGCGACTGCTCCCAACTATTTTTACTATAATAGTAATCAATTGAATTTGCCTTGAATTTTCCATATATCGTATTACTATGTATTTTCCCATTCCTATTTGTAGTGCGCATGCTGAGGGAGGAGCTGCAGCTGTTGCAGGAGCAGGGCAGCTATGTCGGCGAGGTGGTCAAGCCGATGGACAAGAAGAAGGTGCTGGTCAAGGTGCATCCCGAGGGTAAATTCGTTGTCGACCTGGACAAGAATATTGATATCAACGATGTGACCCCCAATTGTCGTGTTGCACTGCGCAATGAAAGCTACACATTGCACAAGATATTGCCAAACAAAGTGGATCCACTGGTGTCCCTCATGATGGTTGAAAAGGTGCCCGATTCGACATATGAAATGGTTGGCGGTTTGGATAAACAAATCAAGGAAATCAAAGAGGTTATTGAGCTGCCTGTGAAGCATCCGGAACTGTTCGATGCCTTGGGCATTGCCCAGCCAAAGGGCGTGCTACTCTACGGTCCACCCGGCACGGGCAAGACATTGTTAGCTCGTGCCGTTGCCCATCACACCGAGTGCACATTTATCCGCGTCTCGGGCTCCGAGCTGGTGCAGAAGTTCATTGGCGAGGGATCACGTATGGTGCGTGAACTGTTCGTAATGGCCCGCGAGCATGCGCCATCGATCATCTTTATGGATGAGATTGATTCCATTGGCTCGTCCCGCATTGAGTCCGGCTCGGGCGGTGACTCTGAGGTGCAGCGCACCATGCTGGAGCTGTTGAATCAGCTGGATGGCTTTGAGGCGACCAAAAACATTAAGGTCATCATGGCCACGAATCGTATTGATATACTGGATCCAGCATTGTTGCGTCCCGGTCGCATTGATCGCAAGATCGAATTCCCGCCACCAAACGAGGAGGCACGTCTCGACATCCTCAAGATTCATTCACGCAAAATGAATCTAACGCGTGGCATTAATTTGCGCAAAATTGCCGAACTGATGCCGGGTGCATCCGGGGCCGAGGTGAAAGGCGTTTGCACCGAGGCTGGCATGTATGCGCTCCGTGAACGTCGCGTCCACGTTACCCAGGAGGATTTCGAGATGGCCGTCGCCAAGGTGATGCAGAAGGACTCGGAGAAGAACATGTCCATCAAGAAGCTGTGGAAGTAAACCTCAAACACACACATTATTTTTTAAACAACAACTACGATTACGTTTAATTTCACAAAAAATATATAATTTTGAAAAAGAAAACAAACAATTAGATTTCGATTTGACTTGATTTGTATGTAATTTGGATTTTAAGTTGTAATTTTGCGCAGCTGGAGCGCCGCTTGGAGCATGGCACAAATCTGCTCATCGTCGGCCACATCCAGGCACGTCTGACCGTCGGCATCGCGCAGCTCCAGATCCGCATTGAGCTGCAGCAGCGAACGCAACGCCTCCACGTGTCCACAGCTGGCCGCATAGTGCAACGGCGTCTGCTGCTCCGCATCCAATTGATTGACGTTCGCACCACACTTGACCAGATACTCGATGATCTCGATGGCATTGCGATCGGTTGCCCAATGCAGCAAGGCCATGCCGTGCTCATCGAGTGGCGTCAAATCGCTGGGCTTGAGTTGTTCCCGCAATCGTTGCAAATTGTTCTCCTTGACATGATCGAATATGGTCTTCATGTGCTCCGGTGTCGATTGCTCGTCCACGGGCACCGATTCAATTGAGTGCACCACCCAACCTTTTAGTCTGCCGTCTCCTCCGCCGGCTCCGCCCGTTTGACTTGCCACCTTCCATTTAGGATCGAGTTGATTCAATTTATTCACATATGCACGCTGCGCATCCGCCCGTGTCATCTCGGCCAGCTCATGCCAGGCATTCCATTTGCTGCGCGCCCTCATTTGCAGCACGTTGGGGCGTGGCGTGCGGCAAGCGCCCTCTGTTGCCTGCTTGTAGAAACCATAGAGTTGCAGCAAATCGGCCGAATCGTAAACATTCGCTTTGGCCATCACGTGGGCGGTGGCCAATTGAAACTGCTGCTGATCCTCATCCTGATCCTGCTCCTGTTCCTCATCATCGTCCAAATCCAAATCACTATCCGACATCCTTAACTCTAAATGCCTTTGTTTGCAATAACTAATAAAAAAAACTTAATTTACTCTCTCTCTCTCCCTCTCTCTTTCTCCCCCTCTCTTTCTCCCTCTCTCTTTCTCCCTCGCACTTGTTCGCTTTGTGTATATCTGTATGTGTGTGTGTGTGTGGGTAATTGCTGTTACTCTTGAATTTATGATTTATGTATGTTTAGATAATTCCCCTCCAGCACATGCTTCTGCTCGTTTTCAATCTTCTCCAGCGCCTGCAAGCTGTTGAAGCTCACAAAGCCGTAACCCTTGGAGCAACCGGTTTTCTTATCAAAGATTACGTTCGCGTTGATCACACGTCCAAATTCTTTGAAATAACCACGCAATTCCTGATGACCCACCGTCCACGGTAAATTGCCCACAAAAATGCGGTGAACTGATTTTCCAACTCTTGCTACTGCGGTTGCCATGTGTACAATCACTCGCTCTCTCTCTCTCGCTCGCTCGGTCACTCGCTTTTGGTCGTCTGTAACGAGCAAAGGGTTAAGCATTCAAATAATTAATAAACAACTAGAATTTAACTCAACTCTCACCTGATTTATCACAGACGTTGCGTAAATTTATGTAGTGTGTAAAAGTTTCGTCGTTTCGTTCTGAAAAATGTTCAAACGAACGGGTCACTAAGATGAGCGAATGAGCTTGTTCAGTCAATTATGAACTAAATCGCTTATAAAAAAAGGTGGCAGCTTTCAGGTTCCACGGATAGCTCAAGTTCTATTTAACTCAATTAAAAAAGCTAGAAGCTAGAATTTTCAAAATTGTACTCGAGTTTTTCTCAAATTTTTTAGATTTGTTTTTAGAATTTCTTACTAAACTTCACCACGCGAAGAGTCTCATGCAGCAAACCAATTTTAAAATAAACTTCATTGTTTTAGAAAATTTTGAATTTTGTTGGTTTTTTGAATTTGTAAGTACAAATTTGTATTAAACTTTTTTAAAATAATTCATTTCATTAGAGAAATGACATGGGACCAATTTTCTATCGATAGATTGTGAGAGAGAGGAGAGAGTCAACAAGTGAAGAGCGAGAGGAAGATATTCGATATTGTCACTATGTGGCAGCCTTGGCACAAAAGGTGGCTTCTTACTTGTGTGGCAGCCTTGGCTCACAGAAAACAGATCACCGAAGCAAGGATCCGGAACCGGCGTGTTATCGAGTCGTTCATAATAAGCTCGATTGAAGAAAAAACCCAAATTTAAAAAGCAAACTACATCCCTGATTGTTCAGTTGCTCACTTGATTTGCTCGTTTACTTTTAAGTAAATTTTTTTTGCATGTGCTGACAGCAGTCTAGTGGTGATATCAATTGTGATACTGGTTCACTTGTGAATTTTAAGCGAACTAGCAGCATGCCGCGCAATTTGAAAATGAAAAAAAAAACTATCGGTTTACCATTTTTGTGTTCCCTTTTCATTTGTAATTAATTTATGATTTTATTTTTCGTGTTTTTCTTTTTTTATAACAAATTTGTTTTAAGCTACAAACTACTTAAAATTATCAACATCGCATACATATTTAATAAATAAACAAATAATTAATTTGTCGTACATTTACAATTCAATACAAAATAAACACAATTCAATTGGCGCAAGCGGGGGGATGTTGATTTGCTGGTTGTTGTTCCTATGTTGGTAAGCATTTTTAGAAACAGTGTGAATAAATAACTATGGAAGCGATTTGTATCTCTCTATACTTTTCTTCAAATTGAAATCAGCCAATGAATGATTATGATGTATTGCAAACAGTGACTCTAAAGTTCTCTTTAATTCATATTGTTTTTTTTTTTTTTTAATTTTTTTTATAAAACGTGCTACGATTGTTCAGTTATCTTCTTCATCATCATCATTATAATGTATAATAATTAGTGATTTGGCGCTCTCTCTTTGTTTGTATTTTTAGTTTATGTCGATATATGTATGTACGTATGTCTGGGGGGAATCCATAAAAACAAAGCAAATGTGTGTGTGTGTGTATCTGTGTGTGGCTCAGCCGTATATGTTGTTGTTGCTGCTGTAGTTAGCTGTAAACTGGGCTTGCGCTTAAAATATGTAGTTGTTGTTTAATGAGTTTCGTTTCGTTTAATGCTTTAATAGTTCTCATCGTCTTATTTAAGTTTAAATACAAATATAGTACGCCTTCAATGCCATCTATTTATCTTAAGAGTTAACATAATCCTTTTCTTCTTCTATTTCTTTTTTAAACATATACATATACTTAGTCCATTGAAATTTAGTTTGTTTGGTTGCATTTGCCATTTGTTCATTCTTTTTTTAGTTTTAGTTCTTGATTTGTATCTATTATATTATTTCATTTTCTTCTTTGACAAAACTATAGAGGTTTGAAAGTTATTTTTTTTGTCTGATTTGTACAAAAAACTATACAAAAGTACATTAATTATTATATTTATGTGTATGTGTCTGTAAGTGTGTATACAATATGCATTTGTCTTTGCATATTAACTAATTGTAAAAGTATATGTTTGTTTTTGTTTTATGTATATATAGAAAACAATTTTGTCTCGCTTGCTCATTTTTTTGTTTCATTTTTTTATAATAATAATAATAATAATTATAATGTAATTACAACAAACTATGACTAACATAAATATATATATAATGTATATATATACGTGTGTATATGTATATGTGTTGTAGTTGTCTTAGCTTAAATGTTTATGATATATACGTGTAATTGTAGGTGTAAGTGTGTCTGTGTGTGTGTGTATAAGTTCTCAACATAATTATTTAATCATCTTCCTGCTGAACATACTTTATACTCTCTCTGTTTTTATTATTTATAGTACAAAAATAACGCAAAAACAATCGTTTAAATTTCTAGCAAGAAACAAAAAGATATAATTGATATTATATGCATATATACATATAAATAAATAATAGAACATTGTTTATATATTAGTTTAGAAAAATGTTGCATTAATTGAAATGTAATACATATTATAGAAAAGTCACTTTTGTCTATTATTAAACATAAAATTCGTTTATGTGTCACAGCACCACCTTTTAATGTTGTTGTTGTTTGTTTGTTGGTTGGTTGGTTTTTGTTGTTGTTGTAATTTGTAACTTTTTGAACAAAAAATTGTATAATTTATTGCATTAGCTACGCTTGGTGGCGGCACACCTGCTACCAAAGGCGATGCAGGTGAAGATTTCGCGATAACACCGAACGCACATCGTTTGTGAATCTGAGGGCGTCGAGCATGGGAAGCAACGATAATAGCGCCGTATCCATTGGATCGGAAAACCAACTTTTAATGGGTATGGCATTATTTGGAAAACACCGATATGCCCCAGGCGAATTGTCAATAATAAATATCTAAAAAACAAGAAAACAAAATCAATCAATATAAAGTCGAATCACAACAATAAACAATATATGTATATGGTAACTTACCCTATTCAAATCACTGCATATGGCTGACAAATCTTTGGTATACGATCCATAATCGGGCGTGCAATGTTGTCTATAGTAGCGACGCCGCAATATATTGCGGCCGTTGTCCAATTTGTCGGCAACAGCAGCCCCATAGATCTCCATGCTGGCCGTAAACACAACCAGATCATACCACTGTGATACCTGAAAAAAAATACAAATAATACTTAAGTCAAATTTTATAAAAACAAATCGAGTCGATTTGGTTTAAGTTTTTAAATAAAAAATATATTTAGCCCCAATTGATCTTGTTTGTTCTCATTTTTTAACTTCTAAGAACCATTAAAAAAATTAGATGAGTTTTCTTTTTGTTGAAATAGTAACTTAAACAACTGTATAAGTGTTGATTATCTTCTATTCCTGATATAATTGAAATTGCTCTTATAAAGTTTAAAATAATCTTTTGTACAAGGCGACGCAATGTCAATTTCGATAAATCAAAAGCCCCTATATCACAGTTTTGAGTCATATAAATTTAGTTACACAGTTTGCCAAAAGTTATACTCCATTAAACAAAACTCTAACTCTTAAGAATAAACGGATAAATAAAATATTTAAATTCAAAGTAAGCGGACAAATTTCTATCAGGGACTGCATAAAATGATTATTTGTTTTTTTTGTAATCAAAAAATCATTAACATATAATAACTTTGAGACACCGAGAAAAATACCAATATTCATCATCAAATTTTCAAGTCTTATAGATTTGCTCACAAAATAATGATTAATTTAAAGTTATACTTTACTTACTCAATAGAGATGGGCACGGGCCGGGCCGGGCTTCGTGTCCCGCGGGCCTCTTTAAAAATTCACCGGGCTTCGTGCATGAAAATCGAAATCGGGCTTTTTTCGTGAGGGCCCGGGCCTAAGCAAAAAGCCCGAAGCCCGGTAGGCCCGAAAAGTCAATTTTTCATATCGATTAATAAAAATATTTTTTACATAAAATTTTGTAAATATTAATTTTGTTGAATTATTAAGATTAATTGTTAGATTTTAGTAAATAAAAAAAACACTTTTTTGACATTAAAAAAATAATGAATAAAAAAATTATTTAAAAAAAAAAATTATATAGTTGAATCGGGCCGGGCTCGGGCCGGGCCGGGCCTCTTTTATTTTGACCGGGCTCGGGCCGGGCCGGGCCTCTTGAAAATTTGACCGGGCCGGGACCGGGCCAGAAAGACTTATTTCGGGCCCGGGCCGGGCCGGGCCTTAAGAAGGAGGCCCGTGCCCATCTCTACTACTCAACCAATAATCATTATTTTACAGCAATAAAATAAAACTTAGGGAATGCTCATTATTTCATGAGTTTTATTTATTGCTTAAAATAAAACTCAAGTTGTAATCCCGACAAAGCTTAATTTGATGCTCTCCAAAAGAAAATTTTTTGTTTAAATGGATTATTATTATGGTTTGTCTTGGCTTATTGACTAGGAATATGTTGTGTTGCCCTTATTTCCTAAGAAAAATTCGAAACCTCAACTTGAGATTTATGTTTTGATTATTCTTTAAGTTTAATGATTATTGGTTGAGAGTAAAGTATGACTTCAAATTAATCATTACTTTGTAAGCAAATCTAAAAAACTTAAAATTAATCATTATTTTAAAATTTCTTAATAACACTTATAATTACTACAGTCCCTGATTTCTATTAATCAATTAATTACTGTATTTCCACTTATGGTGAAATATGGAACTATAATGTGGCGTATTCCACTGTATGAGGTAAAAATTTTAATAAAAGGCACTATTCGTGGTGAAATTGTTAACAAGGTGACATACTCATCCATTTTCATCCGTATCCTCTTTCTTGAGTCCTTATTTTGTTAAATAATGCCGCAAATTTCATGAATCAAAGAGGATACAACTGTTTATCTTACTATATTTCCGTCATTGTGGTGAAATAAAAAAGATACCAAGGTAAAATAAATACGTCGCCTTGTCAATAATCTCACCTTGATTTGAGCTTTCATTTTAGGTGCTGTGTAAGTTTGTTTAGCTGTTGTTGATGTAATTTCATCATACTCACCACGTCTAAAAAGTAATCGACATGCGGCCGCTTGTGTACAAAAAATCGCACCGGATGCCTATCGATGGTCACCTTAACGGTAAAATCATGCGGCGTCCCTGGCTTGACCGTATTCCTTGGCATCGCATTGTGATGTGAGTGTATCAGTGTCTCGTCCAAATCCAATACCAATGTTTTTCGCTGCACCAAGCTGAGGCGATGCCGCGAGACGGGTGACAGCGGGAAGAGTTCATATTTAACCGGCTGATACTGGATAAACTAAGAGAGTTAATTTTATACATTCAAATCTTGTGTGTACATATATTCAAAAATTGTAATTTTGTTTTGTCTTAGCACAGCTAATAAAAAGATAGACAGTTTTAATCAAGTTTTTACCAAGTATACCAAGGGGAGTTATACTAAAACTACATAATGCGTTCACACTGTGTCACAAATTGTTTGAACAACTGTTTCTTTGAGGTAACTCAAATTAATCCTTTTTCTCTGTGACACTGCGAATCATTGATTTTGATTTTAAAGCGACTTGTGCGCTTAGGAATTTCTTAAATTGTAAAACATTTTACATTTGATGATTTAAATTGCCGAATGTTGATATTGGGTAAAGATTGCAAGAAATAAGTGATGTTTGCACAGCTAATTGAAAAGCTCGAAATTAATCATCATGGGAAAATTATGTATGTTCATATTTAAAGAACTTGTTGAGTTTTCACATTTTTCTTGTCACAGTCCTTTTAGCTTGTGAGGTCAGGAATTGTCACAGACCAAGGTGTATTTACTTAAGATGACGTATTCCGATTTATTGAGTTACTTATTTAAGTTCACTCTGACTCTGTCTATTCTTACTGCTCTGAGTGACAGAAAAATTGCAATATATCATGAACAATTTTATAACTTTTTTTGTACGCAATAAATATGAAACTTACTCCAAGTCAAAGTTTGCAACCAAACTGAGAACAGTTTCTTGGAATGCGTCACCTCATATAAATATACCTTGTCACAGACCGAGTGTCACAGTGTGATGCAATGTGAACCTAGCATAGCATGTGAATCTCTTCAGTGCAACGTCATGCTGCTAAAGCACAATATATGTACTATATGTAAAAAAGAGAGGAAAACTTCAACCAAACCAAAAAAAAATATACACATAGAGTTAAACAGAGATAGATGATAAGCGAATGACGCTCAAATTTGATAAAGGATTGAAATGATTGAGCACTGAGAAAAGGGTATTGGCACCGGATCTGATCGACGACGGGGTATGGGGGCATGGGGTCTTAGTATTGGCAGGGGGATGTGGGTGGTAGGGTTTTGCAATTGCTTATCGCAGCCTTGACCAGTGGGTGCCGTTTTTTATGTTATTTAATCGATGTTCTGTGATAACAAATACACGAATAAATGAACAAGAAAAAATGTTTAGCTCGAACTTGTTTCTTTCTCAATTATTTTTTTTTTCTTTAGCGCTTGTTGTAGTAGTTGTTGTTGTTGTTTTTATTCTTAATGTTTGAGGTACTTACAGCGCGCACTTGGCGATTGAACATGAAACAAATGCATGTCCAGACCTTTGACAGCAGCAGCAGCAGCGCATGGAATTTCATTTGCAGCAGCGAAATCATTGGTAAGAAGTTGTCTTCTTACCAAAATGCCCCAATAACTGTCAGTTAAGTATTGCGGACGCTGCGTTGTCAACGTTGTAGTTCTTCTTTTTTCACTATTGTTTGTTACGCTTGATGTTCACAGCAACAAAAAAAAAAAAATAGAAAAGAAAACCAAAAACAAAAAAGAGGAAAAAAACAAAAAGCTCCCTCACACTCGCGCAGAGACCAAAAACGCGCCGGCTGTCAGATTATATACCAAAGTTGTTATTGCTCTAGTGCTTTTTTGATAACGCGCTTAAAAATGTTTTGTTTGTATTTGTTTTGCGCTGCGCTGGCTGGCGGCTATCGGGCGTTATCGTTATCGATATCACAATTATTGCTTTTTTGGATTCTTCTTTGCAAACACATACACACACACATGCAATGAGCGAGAGGCGCGCAGGGTATAAAATCGATATTTAACACAAGCGTGCAACCAAAAGGATATATAATTTATCCAGCTTATGTTTATGTTTGCATATATGCATCTATTTCACACGTTTTATTTCGCATTTAATCCTTTTGAATGGCCCAAATGCTTTATCACTTTTCCCATCATCCACAGTTCAATGAGGTTTTGTTGTTGTTTCTGTCGCTGCTGCTGCGGGCCTCTTGCTGCTCGGCTGTCGCAAAATTGTTGTTATTTTTCGTCGCTTGTCGTCGATTGTCGCTGTTTCTGGCGCTGCTGGCAATTTTCAGAGTTGCTCTCGCTGTTGTTAATTTTATATGCCAGCGCCAAACACTCAGAGTGAAATCACGAATTGTGGAAAATTCTTGTGTTTGCAATCTTCATTTGTCTATTAAACAATTTCATATGCGTGCGGCGCGTTTAACGAATATTGCACTTTGATATTAAATAATCTCTGGTTTTTGCTTTTTGTTTAATAAATCGCACGCTCACACATGCATTTATGAGCACACACACACACACACTCCTTTAATCAATTTGGCCAAAAGCCAGTCCAAAAAATAAATTGTGAAAAATAAAGAGAGATTGTCGTCGAGAGCGTGGTTATTGTTATCGTTGTATTGTTGTATATCGATATGGGCAATGTTGCCCTGCTTGTAGCCGGTTGCCAATAAAATATCGGCGTAAAATTATGCGATGTTATATTGTCACATAAAATAAATATGCATATGTATATGATATAGTAGAATGTTGTAAGTAAATTGCCAAAGAAAATTCTAACCGTTGATCAAATAAAGTATACGTAAACATTTAAAGTTTTGTTAACTGCATGTCAGAATATCGCCATATTGGCTTACGACCAACCATCATGCATTTGCTTGGAATAATAAATATTTGCAAATAAATTTGCTGTACACTGAAGACAGTCAATGTGAGCATACTGACAATTTTTTTTTTAACAAGCATCGACTGCAGATGTACTATCTGACGCAAGCTCTACGAAATATAAATTAGCAATAAAAAAAAGATTGAACCACGCTTCTTCATGCAAGGTCTGAACGTTCATGCGCTCTTTGGCGTATCGATAAATTTTAATCGCCCGGCCGCTGTAATCGTTGAAAGCGTCGTTGACGTTCTTTGCAATTTGCAAAAGTGGAAAGAAAAAGAAAAATTATGTAGACTTTTTGGCAAAAAGCATATCAATCGTAAAAGTGGTGCGAAAGTTAAGTGTTTGGGCTAAAAGTCGGGACACGTGCGACATTGCGTACGGCAAGCAGTTTGCAATTACCATATTATATATAAATTGATATATATATATACATATATAGATATATGTAGGCGTGAGTGTGTATGTGTTTGTATGCGGCGAATGCGAATGTGAAAAAAGCCGCACTCTGCAAATACGAGGTGTAGACTATTTTTTTTTCTCTTGTTGCTGTTGTTAAACGAAACTTGGGCACACCATAAGTCGGTGAGGAAAGGAAAGAACAAGGAAAGGGACGGGACGAGACGGGAATTGGAATTTCTTTTACGCACCGTTTTATAATAACCGCTAAAATTGTGGAAAAACAGGAGAAAACTCCCAAGCGGAAGAAGAAGGCTGCAGCCAGTAAAATGTCTGCAGTTTATTCGCCGCAACCGCCGCTGCCGCCGCAACAGCAGCAGCCGCCGGTGCAGCATCCGCCGGGCTCTGTGCAGCTGCCGCCGCCACAGGGTCCGCCTGGACAGCAGCAGCAGCAGCAACAACAGCAGCAGCAGCAGCAACAACAACAACAACAGCCGCCTGGCACTGGACAAGGGCCGCCAGGTGGCGTCGGTGTTGGGCCCATGGGACCCATGGGTCCAATGCAACAACGTGTCGGACCCGGCGGTCCAGTGGGTAATCCCAACGTGGGCGTTGGCGTTGGCGGTGTCGGTGTCATGATGGGCACACCACCCAATCCGAATGCACAGCGTGGCGGTGTGCCGGCGCCACAGGTTAATTCGGCGCAGATCCAAAAGATGCTGGACGAGAATTGCGGTCTGATACAGACCATACAGGACTTTCAGAACATGGGCAAGTCGCAGGAGTGCATGAGCTACCATGTGGCGTTGCACAGGAATCTGGTCTATTTGGCTCAACTGGCCGATCCGCAAATGAACATTTCACAAATACTGCCGGTGGGTCTCAAGACATCCTAATCCTAATCCTTAAAGTCATTTTTAATGTATTTCTTATCCATGTTACAGCCACCGCACATATTGCAAACTCAGGCCATGCAGCAGGGCAATCAACCGCCCACGCCGCATGGCATGATGGGCGTGGGAGTTGGTGGCGTTGGTGTTGGTCTTGGCGTCGGTCCGCCGCCTGGACAACAGCAGCAGCAGCAACAACAACAGGTGCAGCAGGGACAACAACAGGGTGCACCGGTGCCACCGCCACCGGGCAGCGTCATTCAGTCCCAAATGATGCAGCATGCCGGCGATCCTGTACAAATGCCGCCATATCCTGGCCAACAGCAGCAGCCCACTCATCCGGGCATGCCGCCAGGCGCACAACAGCAATCTCAGCAACAACAGCAACAACAGCAGCAGCAGCAGCAACAACAACAGCAACCTGGTCAAGTGCAACAGGCGGGCCCACAAGTTAGCCAGGCTGGTCCACAGCCGCAGGCAGGACCCTATCGCAATGTCCAGGCCGGCGCTGGACAGGCTCAGGTGGTGGCCAATGCAGCGCCCAGTAAGTGTAATGTCGAGCAAAACCATTTACAATATACACTTACATATAAACATGGATCCTCCTCCTCCGTTCTCACACTTTCCACTCTACATAATCTCGATACTTCTCATTTGGAAAGCCCCATTTAAAACCTACTCAAAAGTACTGCGTGATACAGCGGAATGGAACAGTTTCTCTATTGAAATTCGCTTATGCATCAGTGATGCCAATTTAACCTTTTTTCGGTTAGATTTGTCTAGTTTTTATTGCTTCAGCCGGGAAAAAGTTCAAAGATCTATCTGAAAATCTGTTTTTTTTCTTAGATTAAATTAAATTGAATCCAAAATGGAATTTTTGCTGCAAATTTTGGAATTTTTTGAAATTGGAAACGAGATAAAGACGAAATCAGTTTCACAGTACGCCAAAATTCACCTCGTAAAATTTTGGTCCGAAGCAAACAAATATCGAAACTCAGGCAATAATTATAATAATAATTTCAGGTGTGATCACTTTCGCTTTGACTCTTCTACCGTTGCCATGGTCGAAAGCAGAAGTAGAGAGGGTTTTTAACCAAGTTAGTTTGGTAAAAACTAAATTGAGGAACCGTCTAAAAATGGAGATGTTTAATGCTATTTTGACAATTAGTTAAATGCATATAAAGGCCTGTTTTTCAGTATTTTTTAGTTTTTCAGCTTTTTTTTCCCTGTTTTCCTTGTCCGTTTGGCCTTTTTTCCGGAAAACTTTTGGCATCACTGTTATGAATTTCAACTTATGATTTTTTTTAGCGTAACACTGAAAAGAAACACGTTTAATCAGCACAAAATTACACTTCAAATGTGGAATTCTTCGTGTGCCGCTACGGAAACGAATCAGTTTTCTTATTGAAATTTAAGCATTCGCTTAAGAATTTCAATTCCGTACAAATTTAGATGAATTTCATAGTGAAACGCTAAGATTAAGCACGCTCAAGCTCAACTAAACTCAAATTGATGGGTGGAAATTAGAGTAATGAAATATTCTCCATTTAAAATTTCTAAATTTTGAAACGCGGGAGTGAAAAACTAGAAATCGTTTGGAAATCACTCTTAACTGTTATATTAACTGAGTTGGAGCTAAATAAAATCGGATATTCTTTAAAACGTTGGAATGAAACACTAGAAATCGTTGTAAAATAATTTTAACTCAACTTGAAACATTGAATAGAATCAGATTGAATGTTAATGTGCTCCATTCCGCATTTGCTTAGTGGAACGCTGGAATGAACAACAAATTACTCTAGAAATTGTTGGAAAATAAGTTTAACTGTAAATTGACCAACTTGAAACATTGAATAGAATTGATTTTTATGTTTGATTGGATGTTTATGTGCCCCATTCCGCGTTTCCTTAATGGAACGCTGGAATGAAACAACAAAATACACTAGAAATCGTTGTTAAATCAGTTTAACTCAACTTGAAATATTGAATAGAATCAGATTGAATGTTACTGTGCCCCATTCCACATTTGCTTAGTGGAACGCTGGAATGAAACAAGAAATTTGTTAGACTTGAATGCCTTAATCCCCTGCATGTTCTTCTGGTGGAGAGCTGGAATGAAACAGTAGAAATCACAATTAAACTGTATTTTTCTTGAAACACTTCTGCTCAACAGACCAACAACAACAGCGACCCAACAACGGACCTCTGCCCCCGGGCCAAAGTCAACCGCCGCCACCGCAACAGCAGCAGCAGCAACAACAACAGCAGCAGCAACCGAACCAGCAACAACAGCCACAACAAGGTCCTGGTCCGGTGCCGCCGCCACAGGCGCAATATCGGGTTAGTTACCAGCAGCAGCAGCAGCAGCAACAACAGCAGCAACATGGCCATTATCCGGGCTATCCGCCGCAGTCGCAGCCACAGTATCAGCCACAGAATGCTTATCCGTATGGTCCGCCCGGCCAGGGCTATGGTCCACCACCGCCGCCACCCAATGCTCAGGCCGCTTATCATCACGCCGGCATGCCGCCGACATCGACGGCAGCGGGCGTCTCTCAGGGCGTGGTGCACGCCTATCAGCCGAATCCGAATGCGGGCGGTGCTGGCGCTGCGGGCGGACAGCAGCAACAGCAGCAGGCGCCACCGCCCGGCGCGTATCCGCCGCCGCCGCCCACACAACAAGTGGCGCCCGGGCAGCAACCGCCGCCGCCGCCAACGCAAATGTACGGACCACCGCCTGGCGCTGGGGCTGGGGGTCAGGCCGGGCCGCCAGGTCCACCGCAGGGTCCGCCGCAGAGTGTGCTGCCCAACCAGTACGGGCCGCCGCCACCGCAACAGGCCGGCGCCGTGGCACCCGGTCCACCACCGATGGGCTATGCGGGCTATCCGCCCAACCAATATGGCCAGGCTGGTGGCGCGCCCGGTGCCCCGCCCGGCAATTATGGTCCACCGCCGCCCACTAGCCAAGCCCAGTCGCCATATCAGGCGTATCAACAGGCGACGGGAGCACCGCCGGGCAGTTATCCGGGCCAACCGGTGCCGGGACCGCCGAATGCCCAGCAGGTCAGTGTGGCGGGCACAAATGCTGGTCCGCCGCCACCGCCGGCTAGTTACAGTACAGCGCCCAGTCAGACGCCGCCGCCACCACAGCAACAACAACAACAACAAACGGCGCCAAATCAACAACAACAACAGCAAGGCGGGAATCCAAATGGTCCAAATACGCCGCAGTCAACGCCGCCACCGCCGTCGGCTGTGACGGGGGTGCCGCCGAATCAGCAACAGGCGCCGGGAGCGGGAGCTGCCCAGCAACAACAACAACAGCAGCCGCAATACGCGCCACAACAACAGCAGCAACAACAACAGGTATGTGCAGCAGGAGGAGAACAGGGATGCAGGATCTGATGGGAGCAGGAGAAGAATACAGATCAAGCAGATGACAACCAGTAGAAACTACAGGAAGGACAAGATTACAGTCGAGAAATGTTAACAGTTGTCTTATTATTTAAGTCGCTTTGACCCATTACTTTGGATTAGCATTCATTTTCCGGCCGAACTTAGTTAAGATCCTTTTGAACCTTTTCTGCCACTTGATTGGCTTGAGGGAAATCTTGGATGTCGGCATGTACTGCACTAGGGCATAATTGAATCATTTCAACAGTATTTCACTTAGTTTAACCATGGTTTACATTTGTAGGGTTCGATTCTCGCTGTTCATCTCAAAAGTAAACTTTTCAGCGTGATAAAACTGGGTTCAACCCAGTAAATGTAAAATATAATTAGCTAATGAAGGCACCTAATGAATAGAATTCAAAAATGCGACATTATAATCACTATGGAAGATTTAGAGTCACTCCAAGTATATGACATGAAAAGAGTCCATAGTTTAAGTTTTTATTAGTTTTAAAGTAACCTTTTCCATAATAGAATAACAGTGGTATACCTACAAAGACTGCTGAAACGAACTGCATTTAAATGTTGTTGATATCTTTAATCTTAAAGTTGGACTCTTTCCTGGGATAAATAAAGATGTGAGTCACTGTATCTGGTTTGGGCTTCAATCTTCGTCGTGATTTTTAAGTTAAGAAAACTGCTAAAAAAAAAAAAAAAAAAATGTATCTCGTAAATTGTGTGTTTTTAAGAATTTCGAAAAATGTTACTCAGAATACAAAAATTCGGAAAACAAAATTTGGAATCCAATAATTATAAATCCAAAATGACGAGTCCAAAATTAGGAATACAGTTATTAGGAATCCAATCCGGTGGAAGACAAAAATTGGGAAAGCAAAAATTGGGAAAACAAAAATTGGGATAGCAAAAATTGGAAAACGTTAGGAAAGTTAGGAAAACGATTTCTGGGAAAACACAAATTAGAAATAGCCGAAATCAAAAATATTTTATAAAAAATTGGGCGATTTTTCGGCTTTTTCTTATTGATTAGCAAAAAAAACAACATTTGTCGAACCATTTATTTCAAAATCTACATGTTTATATTGTGTGCCACCTTATATAAAAAATCAAAACATTTTTCATCTTTTTGTTGATCGTATGTTTTGAGTAGCGACTTAAGACAATTGTCTACCCCATCGTATTTTGATTGTTTTTTTTTCGGGCCGAGCTCCAATTGCAGGAAACCAAAGATACTTTCCCAATTTTCGTTTCCTAATTTTGTACTATTAATATTCTTCTTAGTTGAAATTCCTAATTAATTATTCCTAATTTGTTCTTCCCAATTTTGAATACCTAAAATTTTATTCTTGGTTTTTTTTTCTTATACTTTAAGATTTCTTAAAATTTTTCGAAATTCGTATGAGATACCTAAGTTTTAGGTACAATTTTTTTTGTGTCGGAATTGTAAAACAAACTTGATCTGCTTAGGATATAGATAAACCTACATGAGGAATTTGGTGTCTCTAGTTATAGTCACTGACATTCAGGTGTTTATCAGACAAAATTCGTCGATCTGTATGAACACCAAGAGCTCAAATATGTATTTTTTCTAATCCTTAAGATAGATTTCTTTCCTTTTTTTTTACATTAAATCTGTGCTAATCTCAGTTTGAATTTTTGCAGCCGCTGCAGCAGCAACAACAGCCGGGACAGCCGGGACAACAGCTGAGTGCGGTGGTGTCCGGCGTGTCGCCGTTGCCGACGCAACAGCAGCCGACTTACTCGACGCCTCCCACAAGTGTTGCTGGCTATGGAACACCACAGCAACAGCAACAACAACAACAGCAGCAGCAGCAGCAGCAACAACAACCACAACAAGGTGGTCCACCACCACAACAACAACAGCAACAAGCACCGCCAGGCGGACCACCGAATGCAACAGCGCCACCACCACCAAATGGTGCAACGCCACCGATGGCACCGAATCAATATCAACCAGCGCCCGGCGGACAACCATATGGTGCACCACCGCCGCCACCGCAGGGCTATGGACCACCGCCGCCGGGCAGCGCCTATCCCGGTCATGGCTATCATCAGCCGCCGCAGGCAGCGGGCTATGCACAGTATCCGCCATCGCAGGGCTATCAGGGCTATAGGCCGGCGCCGGGTGGGGCGCAGATGCCGCCACCGGGTGCACCGCAAGGACCCCCGCCAGCGGGCGCCTATGGCTACTATGGCAACCAGCCGCCGCAGTGAACAGCCCCCCCAAAAAAAAAAAGGAAAAACAAAAATGAAATGGGAATGCGATTAAAGATTGGCAGGATATAGAAATTGATGACAAACGCCAGACGCCACAATAATATATGCACACACATGCATTATGAAGAATGAAAGAGACGCAATGTTCCTCCTCCTCAACATCTCGATCTGTCCTGTTTTTTTTCCACTCTCGCTCTGCTTTTAACTATCTCTCTGTGAGAGCGTCAAAGCGTGCCTGCCGTGAGAGCGAGAGTGTGTGTGTGTGTGCGTGTGTGTGTGTGTCTTTGGCTGGAATTCTGGAAGCATATTAATACTTCTGAACATTTAGCATTAGTTTGTATTTGTATTTGTAGTAACTGTAATTGAGAGTCGAGAGCGTCGAAACGCGTCCATTATTATGCATATAAAACTCAATCATACACATACATACATATACATACATAATTCATATATATTTTACCTAAATAGCTACAATTTAATTTCCATTTGTTTGTAACGTATGCTTGTAATCTGCCTCCTTTTTATACAATTATTATAATGCTTAATTTAAAATTTTATTTTTTTGTCCTCAATCGATTTGTAAAAATTTGTAAACTTTGCTAGCAAACACTAAACAATTCTTATTTTTTTTTTAATACATACATACATACATATATTTTTTTAATGCAATATACATTCAGCAAAATGGCAGCATCAAAAGCATGAGAATAAAAAAGAAACAATATTTAAGTAGTATTTAATGATCAAATAATTCCAATTACAACAACAACTCGAAACTTGACTATTTTGTCGCACAGACAGACAGACAGACAACAATAACAAAACGCAGCCAAGGCTTTTACGTGTGTGTGTGTGTGCGTGAGTATGCATGCGGCTGCTGTCCTGCTCGTACGCACAGCGGCGCGCGCACCTTAATCTTATTGTAATTTGTAAGCTGACAAAAAGGGTTAACTGATGATCGATATACATGTGTATCTTTTGTCATCGATAGCATTTACATAAATTGAAACTGTATTTTAGAAATGGCTAAATACGCTAAAGCTAAATTGAAAAAAAAAAGAAAACAAAACCGATACTATTATTATTTAAAATACTTACGTATAAAATGAATGAACAAAACAAAAAGCGAAATGCATTCAATAAAAGCAACGAGTTGTCGAATTTCACTTGCGTTTTAAATGGCGCCCTGGAAAATGTTGCCTACTTTCCAGGAGTAATTATTAAATATTTATAGCACATTCAGTATACATGGACATGGAGCGTTTTTATTTGTGAAACGAGAAATTGGAACATGCCAAGCGAATTGATTATTAGTTAACATACATATGTGTATTTATCGAAATGACTGTCGTACTTTGGAATATGGTTTGGTTGGTAACAGCCGCCGAAAATAGAAGCTGCTAACGAGTATATCTCACTCCTCTTCTCTCTCTCTCTCTCTCTTGCTCCTCTCTAACTGTCTCATCATCTCTTCTGTCTCTTTCTGTCATTTGAGTGTCTCTGTTTATCACATGTGCGCCTGTTTATCACAAGCTAGCTGTTGCTCCTTTTCTTGCTCCCTTTTCTGCTCTTCCTCCTCCTTTTCCATTTCCTGCTCTGTTTCTAGAGGAGCTGCTGCTGCTGCTTTGGCTGCTTCCTTGCGTTTACGATTCGTCAGCTTGTGAAAGAGTTTACGCAATAGATTCCGTGGTATCGTCGTCTGACGCTCCACAATCATCAGCTTGGTGGCGACACTGTGAATCGGTCCAAATGCCAAAGCAACCACAGTGCAGGCCAAACAGATCACATTGTACGGCATACTAAAGTCCGGCGTGGGCAGCGACACAATCAATGCTTCGGTGCGCAATGTCAGCGTATAACTCGGACGCGACGCATTGAACGAATCCTTGAAGAGATGTCCCTCCAGCGGCAGGGCCGTGTAGTTGCGGCCCATCGGCAGTTGGCTGCTGATGACCGCGGCTCCAATATAATGGCCATGATTCGCATCCGGCGGATATTCCAGCCACTTGAGCAGCAAATAATCCACCTCGATGGTAATCAGGGCACTGCTCTGTGCCGGCAGCACAAATCCAATCTCCAGATGTGTGGGCAACTCCCGTTGCTTGCCAGGCGCATAATGCAGCAATTTGAAGGGCAGTTCCTTGGGGCCATATTCATGACGATGCTGCGATTTGATGCGTATGCTCAACGTATGGAGATAGGCGTGCACATACCAGGGTATCAGCTCCAGCAGCACCACGGGCAGCGACTCATAGTGTGTATTGCTGATCTCGGTGGCAATGCGTCCACGTTTCTGCCCGTTGCCCAGCAGATAGCGATGCGCATAGATCGGTGGCAATGACAATGTGCGATGCTTGTTTCGATTGTTATCCTTATCCTTGGCACCCACCCAGGCAATGTTGAAGAGACGCGCTCCTTGCTCCCGGTCAAACAATTGCTGCAAGTCGTAGACACCATAGAGACTGGTATAACCACCTCGAATGCTGGTCACCTCATCCTGCGGCGGTGGCACCAGCTGGAAGCGTTCTCCCTGCTCGTTGCGCTGCACATAGATCTTGCTGCTGCTGGCCAGCTCACAGTAACCGTTCAGTCCCATGCCAAATAGACGACGCAGCGAGAAATCCGTGCTGCTCTGCTCCAACAATTTCAGATCGTACACAAGATTGGCCGTTTGTGTCAATTCCACAACGCAATTGTTGGCATCCTCAGGGTCACACAGTGTACGCACCTTGACGCCCAGCGAATGATACTTGGTGTTGTGCACATAGCCCGAGTTGAGTAGCGTGGCCAATCCGGATGCACTGCCGCATGGCAACAGTTTCTTCCATGGCGTCAAGTTCTCAGTGCAAACAATTTCCCGGGGCAACGTTGCATAGCGTACAAACTGTGCACTCCCATTGCCACCGGATTGCATAAACTGTGGACGGAACATGTGCTTGGGTGAAATACTATTCGTATTGTCAACGAAATTGAGCGAAGAACAGAGCACGCCAGAAAAGACATTGGCCAGTTGCGTCCATTGTTTGTTGACATCCGCGTCGCTCAGATTTTGTGCACTAAACCAGGCCCAAAGCTCCGCGCCGCCCGTTGCCTCCACAATGGGATAGCCCCAGGTCTCGTAGCGCCACAATCCCTGCGTCAGACTGATGTGCAGCTCCTTAACGTCATAGGTTTGCAGAATTTCGGCAATGACGCGCGGCGTCAACTGCGTGTGATAAACTGATTTCAAAACAAAAAAAGCAATAGATAAAGCGGTGCAAATTTCTCTCTCTCTCTCATTCTCTGATTCATCTACTTACGATTCTTGCGGCTGCCATAGTGCCAGCGTGTGGTAAACTGAAAATACGTGTTTACATGATCGCCGGCAAGCGGCCGCACCACAAGTTCCTCATGAAATTGCTCATCGCTCAAATACTGCGACTGATGGATCTGGGCCAGAGATGGTGATGATGATGATGATAGCAGCGCAAGCAGCAATAGAAATGCCAATGCCAATGTCATTTAGATGCAGCAGAAGCAATAAATGCTCATCAATTAATACTTATTACATGTATTTTATGGCATCAAATTAAAATAGTGATGTTTGTGTATAGTAAGTAGAGTTGTGTAGAGTTGTCGTTTCGTTCTGAAAAAGTTCAAGTGAACGGTTCATTAAGATGAACGAATTAGTGATGTAAATTTGAGTGGAAACATCGATGTCGATGCTCATCGATGTTTTCAAAATTTAACATCGATGTTAGTTGATACATCGGGTCGAAACATCGATGCATCGATGTTTTTCTAATGTTTGAAAACCATACCATTTTTAGAAAAAAACTAGCATTTCTTAGATTAATGAAGCGCATTTTCTCTTAAAAACGCTTTCATAGCAGTTTTAAAGTTTTAAACAGTTTTTATCTTAAAAGCATAAACACAAACTTTTGATGAGAGCTTTGAAAAGACATATGTAAGCCTTCTTGTAGCTATAGTATCTCTGAGTAATTTAAATAAATTTACTCACTTAGACATTGCAAACACTGCCCAAATTACTATAAACTCATTGTCAGAGCGGCGAAAATGGCGTGTTGAAAGTGCGGCAGCCGATGTTTTGCAAAACATCGATGCATCGCCATGCAACATCGATAAATCGGCATCAACAAAAACATCGGAAAACATCGAGAAATGTCGCTGAAAAAACATCGATGCTCGATGCATCGATGTTTTTTTACATCACTAGAACGAATGAACTTATTCAGTCAATCATGAACTAAATCGTTCATTTCGCAGTTGGTCAGTTATTTCCTTAAAACAAATTTTAAATTTCTTAGAGAAATACAATATGAATCATATACAAGGAGTTCCGCGATTGGATTCAATTTCTTTATTATTAACTGAATAACTGAATTAAATGACTGATTTAGTTCCCAACTGAAAAATGAACCATTGAACTTATTCAACAAATTGAACTAAAAATTCCAACTCTACTACAGTGTTGCCAAAATTAGTCCGTTAAAAAATAGCCAGATTTGAATAGTCAAATTTTAATGATATAATAAAAATTATGGTACTGCTTTTTTAGCAAACTTTTATTTTATTTCTGAATAAGAATGGAAAGAAGGTAGAAATAAAATAACAGAATGCTTAAAAACAGTACCATATTTTTATATTATTTCTTCCAAATTTTCTTATCATCCGCAAATCTGTCCGCAAAAAGGACAAATTGGCAACACTGCTCTACTATTACGAGACAAATTTACTTGTCATCGATAGCCGTTAAATCTCTTTCGATCACACTTATTGTGCTTTTCCAGCCCTATCATCCAAGGTATTAAATCGACATAAGTCTATCGCCCGGCCACCACAATCGACTGTCGATTGTACGAAGCTGAAAACGGTAAGCCGCAGAATTTAAATAAAAATAATTATAACTTTTTTGGTTCATGCTGTAAAGCAAAGAAAAGTAAATCCATTTCTTTCTCATACAATTTTTTTTAAGTTTATTTGCAATCCTTCATAGTTATAGCTTACAATTTGTGATGGTTTGTTTTGTTTATTATTGTTTCCGTTTATGCACAAACATTAACCATGCTTTGTTTTGTCTGATTTGACATTCTCAAACTTGATAATGCAAATGTTCTTCTTGCTGTTGTTTTTGTTGTTGCTGTTGTTGCACATGTGAATGTTGAATTGTATGTATATGAAATTTGTTACTTAAGTTAATATTTGATTCGCTAAAAACTCAGTTTTAAAAAAGTATTCTTGATATTTTTCGCATATTTTGTTTAGGCCATTTGGTTAGTTAATATTCAAGTAAATTGTTGTTAATGTTGGATATTTGGGCATACATATTTTAGCATAAAGTAAGTAATCTTTAATTACAAATTGTAAACATTCTCAATATGTTGTGGAAAAAATATACAAACACATCATACATACATATATCAATATTTATATAAGTTTATATATCGATAGTAATTGTATTTTTTTTTATTTATGTTCTTTTTAAATCTGTTTAGGAATCACAGTATTGTGCAAATTAATTTTCCCATCTGCTTTGAAAATACCTTGGCTTCCTTCCTAAGTAAATTGAATAATAGCTTTTCGCTCGTTGAAAAAGTGACAACATTTCTTTCATTACTTTAATATATTATTATTGCAATATTTAACCTTTTCCTGCAAGCAGATGCGTACATACATGTAAATAGAACCCGACAGGCAGTGCGGTTTTGTTTTTGTAGTTTTCTTTTGATCTTTTTATTGAAATTTCTCGACACTCAAAATATAACCAAATTTCATGTAAAATGTCTAGCATACTTTTCAGCGCAGGTATGAATTTACTTTTAGATGATGTTCAACCCAATTCTAAAAGAATTCAATAATTTTAAACATATTTAAAACATTCCTGCCATTAGAAATTTTTACTTAAAAAGACCAAATTCTAGAATCGGCTGTACCGATAACCGTTAGCTATATATTTTGTGTTCATCATTTTAGAATGGAGCACATTTAAAAAAGAGGAAATTTTATGTGACTCTTTTCGATTTAATATTGACTATATATTTTATTTTTCTGTTTGTTTGTTTAGAAATCACAATATCTATGCAAAATCTTATACATCTCTCTATATAATTTATGTATATATATTTATCGCTTTCTCAAGAACTTTCGATCGTTGTCCGCTATACATGTAAATATATATTTTTATATATTGTATATATGTATAAGTGTATATACTATATATGCTTTAAATGTGGCATGCAATTTTTTAATGTATTGAATTTATTTTTTCTTATGTGCCAACTAATTTCCACTTCATTTCCATCTACTTTCCGAACTTCTTTTCGTTAGCTGCAGCTCATTCTCATTCTCAATATCATTATCTCTTAAATTCCTCATCCTCATCTCAATCGTTGGGATATGCGTGGTGTTGCAGGTGTTATGAATCGTTTTGTGGGTTTCGTTTTTGGGATAATTTATTTATTGGTCTGTTTATGTTGTTCTTGTCATTATTGTTATTGAGTTTATCAATTTTTTGTTTGTTTGTGAGTGCTGGGTTAATACATAATTATTTAATACACATATTGTTCAATAGCTAATTGAAATATTAACAACTAAATGTTGTGCTGTGCCTAATTCAAAATGAATTCCTCTTTGTATTTTCATTTCATATTTTTTTTTTTGTATTTATATGTTTTAATCTAATGCAAAAATTTGTCTAAGCAACCCTGTAATGTTTATAAAGACCAAAAATAAGTGTAAGCTTTTAGCCACATAATATAATCGTATTTATACCACATACGTTACCATATAGAATCATAGCAAATGAAGCAATGGGTTAAATATCTCCTAACTTGATATTAAGCAGAGCAAATAAACTCGACTGTCGACTGGGATCCTCTATATGCACTTGTTTTATCTTCTAATATTATTATTTATTATTTTTATGTGTAATGCACACGCTAATTTGTACACTTAAAAAATATACATTGTTTTTTTTTCATATTTAAATATATAAATATTTGTTTTTTCATTCTTTGATTTTTATTTAGTCACAAGTTTTGAAAAATGTATAAGAAACTGTTTTTGTTTTTATTTTGGTTTTTATTTATTCAAATAAAAAACGAATATAATTGCAATTTTATACTAAAAAAAAAAAATTTAAGAGTATTGTTTACATCATTTTGCAGTAACTATTGCTGAGACTTTTAGATTAAGTATTGTTATTTATCGATTAGCTTCATAGACACAATTAAGACGTTTCACATAGCATGGAAAAATGAACGAAACAAAATTAAGAAAATCCTGTCTGTTCCGATTTTGATTTGCGCATAAGCTGATGTGAAAATGAAATTCGAAGAGACCTCTTAATTAATTGGTACGAGTTGCTTTATAGGGTTTAGCAAAGCCCAAATAAATGCGACTCGAACAGTCTAAACAATTGGCAGTAAATTTTGATCGCCTTAATTGAGTTTTATCCGTTTGACTTTTGCCAAAATATTTGTATTGAACAACTTATTATTGAAACTGCCGAGAAAATGGAAATGGGAATACATAACTAGTTTGGCAAAAGTCAGGCGCTTGTAGATTTAAATTAACTAATTGCTTTACTTAAATAATTAGTGGACAAATGATGTATGACAAAATCATTGTAATTAGTCGGTATTAGTTATAGTTATACATAGGCATAAACATAGGGTTCTGTCGGTTTCAATATTACACAATTTAATTATGCTATGGACGTTTTACAAAATGAATAGCTTATACATAAGAATTAGTACATACATGCATACAAAAAAGCATCAATTCAATTCAATAGTATTTTATGTATGTATTACTTGTTATATTGTTAATTGCAATGTTTTTAAATTTATTTGCACAAAGTTTCTATAAAGTTTTTAGTTGTTTATAATTTTGTTTTTTTTTTTACTTTTTATTCTTTGTTTTGTTTTTCTTTAGAATATACGCTTTGTACAGACGCATTTTAGCTGAAGATTACAAATGGGTTTTCTTCAAAATGTTCAAAGTACTCGATTTCTTGGCTATTTGTTTGTTTATTTTTTTCAAATATGAACACATGTCATGTTGTAAATACACAAAAAACTGCTTAAATAGTTCGTTTATTTAACCAAGGCGAAAGTCAACACACATTTCCACACATATATTAATAATTCTTAATTTTCTTAAATACACTCTACTGAATAATTGAATATCAAAGAATTTTTGAAGTTTCCGAGCGGAAATCTTTTTAACATTTTCAAGTTTTCAGACTAAAGTTTTTTGATTGGTACACATTAAAGATCTGTTTTTTTTATACTGATTTTTAAATTTTAACTATATAATTTTAGTTGAAAATGTTTAGCAGTAGTAAATTTTATATAAACTTTTTTGATTTAGATTTGCAAATATATGTTTTAAATGTTTTGGTAAATCTTCAGTAGAGTATAATTTAAGTTTTTCACTGTCGATTCTATTCAAATGGCGAGTAGTGTTTGTGTGCGTGTGTGTCTCTTTGTTTAGTATCGCACAACAGTTTGAAATTCATAAGATATTTTAGTGTGAAGCTAAGTCAAAGAGCTTTTACCACACTTAAACAGCAGCTGAGCCCGGGATTCCCACATTTAGTTGAAGAGTTCTCTATGCATATATGTATGTTGTATATACGACTAAGAATACATTATAAAAGCTGCTTTATTACGTCATTATCAATATCATTTATCATTATATCATTTTCAATGTGCAGTAACAAATCAAACACCTAAAAAAAAGACACATACACATAGTACATAAACGTGTCCCAGTTTCACATTCACAACAATATATATTTAGCATACTTTTTACTCATTTAAAGATTCTTCTTAAAATGGTGAAATCAATGCGAATCTGAAAACTGGAACACGTCTGCACAATTTTAACTTGCAACGATATTTCAATTCTCAATTCGATTTCTTTTCTTTTTGCTTTGCTTACAGCGGAAAAAAATCTTACAATATTTGTGTTTTATTCTTTACGTCGAAAAAGGCTGCGTTTCCTTCCTTGTTTTTGTTATTTTTTTTTTTTTAACTGTTTGCTAAATATTTATACACATAAGCAAAAGAAGCTAAACTAAATGCATTAAATTCTTGCGAGCTCCTTTCTCTTTATTTAATTAATTGTATATTTTTGTTTCTTTCGATATTTTCAGTTTTGCAGACACTTAAAGCAGTTTTTCCTCGCACACACATACACAGGCACACATAAAAACATACTCAAACACACACACACACACATGCATACAGAGATTTAGTTAATAAACTTGGGCGTAGTTTTGAATGCGCGAATTGAGAAGCAAATTAGGCAGCGTCTTTCCGTTGCCACCGCCCGTTTAGACATAGGTGGCAACAGCGGCTGTGCTCGTCGTGGCCGTGGCGCCACCACCGCTGCTATTGCTGCTGCTGCTGCCTCCTGCACCACCACTAACAGCAGCGGCAGCTCCACCGCCACCGGCTGCTCCTCCAGCGGCCAATTGCTGCTGCGACGGTGGCGATTGCTGATGCGACGCTGCGGTGTTGTTAAGTGGCTGTGGACTGACCGGTGGCTGCAGCTTGCCGGGCACATATTGGCCAATGAACGAGCCATCCTCGGTGAACTGACCTGTGGTTGGTTGGAAGTAGAAGAAATGTCAACTTTTAGTCAAATATATTTAAAAAATTGAATCATTTAGTATGGCGTATGTGTGTGTGAGAGAGTGTGTGTTAGACACAACCAACACCTGGTGTTTTTTAATGCGTATGCTGGATTAGTTCAGTTAGCCACATTTTATATAAAAATATTATATAAAAATACTATTATTATATTATTATTCCCATTTTCCATGTAAGTTTCGATGGTTTTCTTTGTTAATCATGTATTTTTTTTTTTGGTACATTTTGTGCTGTTAATTTTTTTTTATATTTTTAGGATCTGGTCAAGGATGCAACTACGACTACTGGGCATATATTGTACTAAATGGAACTACGGGTACAAATAGACAAGCAAATCGGGTTGCATGCGTCAAAAACATTACCTTGAGTTACACTCGCACTTGCATCTCACAGCTAAGAATCAGGCTCGGGAAACACAAAACAGAAGTGGAGCGTAATATGCCAAGTTTGTAACTAAAACAATCTTCGGATAACCGAAGCTTTAATAAAGAATTAAATAATAAAAACATAACTAAAATTAAGCTACGTTTTCAAGCAAGGCTGGCAAACTTCAATACTTTGCTGTTGGATCGCATTTCTTTTTTTGATAATGCTCTAATTCCAAATCTTGTTTATTATGAGACTGGTGAATTTCTTGATAGTTTTAAGCATTTTTAATAAATACACATGCTTCAATTTAGAAAAAACCTACGATAATACAATACAATTTTCAAAGCAAACTCAGCTCTTTATCGGGTCTTATGTTTCTATTCATATCAGAAACTTATTTAACGTTCAAGATTCAAACATTTCGATCATCATGATCAAAGATTACTTACACCAAATAATCTGTTTTCAAAATTCAACTAACTAATAATTATTTTTATTCAACTTCGCAGTCAATCTATAAGCTCAAGTCCAAATAATAAAATGATTTTTCTAAAATTTACACTTTACATTTTATTGTTCACATTTTCTTTATTTTGTTTGTTGTTGGTTTTTCTTTCTAATATAAGGTATATAAAAATTCAATATTTTTATATAGTTTTTTATTTTTAATATTAAATAGCTCTACTACGCACAAAAAAAATATAAACATAATATGTATTTTTTTTTTTAAATTTTGTTTCGTTTGCTTCATTTTTAGAGTGTTGTTGAATGAAAACCGTTTACAATTTACAGTTTGCAACTTTTCTTTAATCACTGTCCAAAACGAGTTGATCAAACAACAAAAATAAAGTTAAATAAAATAAGAAATAGTCAAATAAAAAAAACCATATTTCATTAAAATACATAGTACACAAAATTAAAATTATGAAACAAAACTAAAATAGCATTAGTAAAAAAATACACACGAATGCGATATTTTTTTCAGGAGGGAGATGAAACGGAGAATTTACATTACGTTTTTAAACAAAAAAATTAAATTAAGACTTATGTATATAATATATGCATATATTCATATATGCATTACATATTAAAAAGAGTGGCGAAGGGGAAAAAGGAAATACTAAAAAGTATTTAGAGAGCAAATGTGCTTTAAAAAAAGGGACTGCGATAGATAAAGAAAGAACGAAAGGGAGTGAGAGCGAGCAAGCAAAATACGCAGCTGCTTTACGAGAAGGGAGAAGGAAGATGTGTTGGGGTGGGTGGGGGCGATGTTTGCGTTTTCTTTTTCTTCATCTTATCATCTTTTCTTCGCCTTTTGATCCTCGTATCCATTTTTTGTTTGTTTCGTTTATGTTAGATTTTCTTTTTTGTATTTTTCTTTTAAATAGCCTTCTTGCTGCATCGTTGTTGTTGTTGTTGTTTGTTGATCGGTTCTTCTTCTTCTTCTCTCTCATTTTGCTTGGCAGTATTTTTTGTTTTGTTTCTGTTTTTAAGCTCTAGTTTTAGTGTAAGTTATTTAATATAAAAAATTATTCGCATTCATATAGAAAATTATTCGTCGCACTAAAAATTAACTTAAAGAAAAAACTTTGATTTTCATTTAGAATTTTGGGCGCTGTTGTTGTTCTGGTGTGTTGTTGTTGCTTTTGTTGTTTTTGTTGTTGATGTTGTTGTTGGAGGGTACGGTTCGGTTATTTGTTCCTGCTTACAAATTAAATCAAAGTCCTTTGCGTCCATATTGGCCAATAAAGGAACCATCTTCGTTCATGCCTGCATTTTGGTTTATTTTATTTTTATATATTTTATTGTTATATTTATGGGTATTTAGTTTTGATTTATTTCAAGTGTTGTTGTTGTTGTTGTTGTTGTTGTGGGTGGCATGTGTTGTTTTATAGAGTCGAGATAAAAAAAAAACAAATTAAAGAAAAGAAAAAACATAATAATACAAATAAGTAAGTAAAATGTGCAAATTTTGATTAAAACATTAAAAAATATTGTAGCACTAATTAATATAAAACAATACGCAAAACAAGTAAACAAATAACAATTAACGATAAACGATAAACAAACGGATCCTACTAAGAAATACATAAACAAAGCAGCACATACATATGCAAGGACATACTATATATTTAATATATGTATGTATCTTAACTAGAATCATCCATTTCGGGCTCCCTACAGTGTCACAAGTCTTCCGATATGTTGATGGAATTTAGTACAGATGCATTCTATCAATTTGTTGTTTGAGGGCAGCGTCATAAAGTATTTTTAATTTAAAAATCTATTTTTTAAGAAAATATATTGCGCCTGTCACTGAAGCTTTAAATTTCTTACAAAACACTGTGCTCTAAATTGTTTTATTATATTATCTGTACAGATATACTATATAAATCGGGTATTAAAATAAATTAAATGTTTTTGTGCATTTATAAATAATATTTATACATTTCGCCAAAATACCAAAATATTGAAAAGCACCTGAATATTCAGACTATGGTCATGCAATGAAATGTGAAGTGAAAGGTTTCATTTTGTTTTTTTTTTAAATAATAATAACTATCGATACAATTTTTGTGGCATTTACTTTACAAATTTAATTTAAATGCTAAGTTTAGGAAACTAGTCACAAATAAACTAATGATAATTTAAATTAATCATTTTATTTTATAATTTTTTCACAAAAATATATGAATTAAATCAAAACTCATTCTTTTACTAATTGTGCTTTTACATTTCTTCCATTTGTGCCACTGTGCGTATGATTAATGGATGATCCTAGCACCTGCTGTACGGACACGGGCAGAAGTGAATGGGCGGGGGGCGTGGCGCGTCTGCAGCACCGTTGCCAGTTAGTCGATAACAATGTATGAGCAACGAGAGAGAGACACACAGATAGAGAGAGAAAAAAGGACGTGCATGGGATATGGTATGGGGATATGGTTAACGGTTAAGCGAAGCGCGACGCAAAAAGCCAGCCAAAATTATATATATTTTTAGATATATGTATTTTTTGGACGTATATTTTTTTATGTTGAATAACAGCCGCCAAAAAAGTGCGAAACATAACGGAAATCAAAATGCATTCGAATTAAAATTATATTGAGAAAGAGTGCCGAATAAATTGGCTACCTGGACGAAATGGTTAAACGATGACGCCACCGCCACCGTTGCCGTTGAGTGATTGAGGTGTGTGTGTGTGTGTGTGTGTGTGTGTGTGTGTGTGTGTGTGTGCAACAACAATAAATATAAAGAATGTGACTAGGCTGCATGGTCTTGTTGGCCCATAGAGTTGTCATAAGGTGGCGGCGGTGGCTGCAACTGCAACTGCAACTGATTTTGTGGCAAATTCGTTGGCTGCTTGATGCCCACTTTGCGAGCAGCGGTGGCTGCATGGCCGGCAGCTGTGGCCACAGCTGCAACGCCAACGCCAATGCCAGCATCAACATCAACATCAACATCATCGTTAGACGAAATCAAAAACAAAAAAGGTGACGAAAACAAATCAAAATATTTGTGTGTATACACAAAAAAAAAAAAAAAAAGAACACATGAATTTGGGTGGCACTTGGGACACTGAATGGACACGGACACTATACATATAGAGCAGCGGTGGGCACGCAGTGGCTCCGGGAGCAGCGACTGCTTCCAATTTTTTTTCTGCCTTTTCGGCGCTGTGAAGTCGCACAAAAGACTCGCTGTTGATGTTGTTGTAGTTGTTAATGTCGGCTCCCAAATTCACATTTCGTGCCCACCGCTGAAATAGAGCTCTATATCGAACCCTTTGTGCAAAATTATCGTTTATCTCAAAATCAAAAATTTAGATAACAAAATTACTAAATCTATTAAATAGAATAAAATTTAATTTGGTTTCTAACTTGTTTATTTAACTGGAAATATTATTGTATTGCTATGAAACACTTAATAGCGAGTCGAGAAACAGTGGTAAAACGGATATTGCTTGCTGTGCTAATAATTTCGTATGTCAGTGTATGTGAAAACTGTTGAAATACATTTTTGACAATCTTTAAGTTTTACAAACTAATTCTAACTATTTTTTATAATCAAATCTTGAACAAATTTTTCAGACTTGATTGCATTTAATATGATTTTTAAATCTTACGAATGCAATCAATTGTAAATCAAATGATTTCTATAAATTTTTGACATTAATCATAAACTAAATCAACATTTTTGAATGCTAATCGCAAAAATACAATACAATACTTAAAATTTCAAATGAATTCTCGTTTAAAAGATGTCAAAGTTTATACAATCAAAATAAATGTATTTAATATATATATATATACTTTAATAAATTATAATAATTTACGTGTGAATAAGAAGGCAACTTTTAAAGAAAATTACATTAAAATGTAAATTTTATAAAAAAATTATACGATAATTTAGCGCAAAAGTTTGTTCGATACATAGTACGTGTATATGTATACATACATATGTACATATTTATCAATAGTTATCGATCTTACCTGTATCGCCATCACCGTATTCGGCCATCGAATCGGTGTCGCTTTCCACGCCAGGCTTATTCGCTGAACTAACGGATTGGCGACCAGCGCTCTTGTTGTCCAAACTACAAGATAGAATAAAAATATTATAATATTGGCATGTTATCGATAAGTGATCGTTGCTTACGGTTGCGAGTACTCGTGGAAGCCACCCTCATCCGGATAATCACGCCTGCCATTGGCCAGCTCACGATCGTGCACATCGTATTTGCCGCCGCGATTGCGTCGAATGATGCACAGTATGATGAACAGAATGATGATGATGGCCAATGCCAACATCATGCCAATGAACCATCCCGCATTCGCCAGACTCTCGTTGCGCACCATTATCGGTCCCTCGGCGCTATTTGTATCGATTTCAGTTGTCGCACTGTCCGTCTGATAGTGTCCGTCGACTGATACGACACGGACCTCGTAGACCGTGTCCGGCTCCAGACTGGCCAGCTCCTGATAGTCCTTGCCCGTCTCATGCTCCTGTTCAAGCCATTTGGGTTCACCCTTAATTCTGTAATACGTTCACAATAAACGGGCGATTAGTCAATTAGTTTATTTTTATGAAATCTGGCAACGTTAAGAATTTTAAGAATATCGATAACGATTATTCTACTCGCGGTATTCGTAGAGTACAGGCTGTATTTTAAAACAACTCAATTTTTTTACAAAACTAAAATTGGCGTCACAATGTCGCCATCTTCATCGTCGACGAGAAAACAATAACAACGTCGTAGTCTTTCGGTGTTAGCCACAACTAATTTATGACCTTAGAAAAACAAACAACACAACAAATGCTTTGCTTCGCGTCAAATCGCTAAACACAAATAGTTTATGACCAAATCGTAAAAATCGGTCGACAATTGAGCATTCAAGTAGTTTAAAAGTTTTTGCTGTTTCTTGAGATATCTCATTTAAATTTGCAGTTTGAGTATTTGCCATTGTTTTACACATACTGAATAAATTTGATCACTCGAAAATTAAAATCGCTCTTTCTTATTTCCATTTGAATTTGAAATTATCTAATTTTTTTTTTAACTTTGCCAGACCGTCGAGACTAGACTAGTGATCGCACTTACCGGTACTTGGTGAAGAAATGTGAGCCGGAATGACCATCAGTGTTGGGCACCCAAGAGATGCGGTACTTGGGCGCACCATTTGTGGAGGGCACCTGCTCCCATGTGAATGTTGGCGGTGACGGAGGCGCAGCATCGTCCTTCAGTGTGCTCTTTTCAATGTAATGCCTAGAGAAGCGATAATAAAGTGGTTGGTTATCGATCGACAGGTGAATGTATTAAAAAATCTAGTGATTTAAAACCAAATTGTGGATCATGTTTTAAATCCAACTGTTTAAATCGACAAAATAAGAACAGAGGTATCGATATATCGTCAGTAAAATGTTCAAGTCAAACTACAAACTCCAGTAAGTTATCGACATCTAATGAAAATCGATTAATTTTATCCGAAATATCGTCAAGTAAATTATTGAGTTGAATCACTTAAAAATCGCTTCCACGAGTTGTCGATTTTTCGATATATTTTTACATCACAGGAAGTATCTGGGGAAAACTTACTCGGTGCCTTCGCCCATTTTCGTGGTGGCCGTAATGGAGATGCGGTACTTGGAGTTGGGCTTCAGACCGGCCATCTTCATGCGTGTGATGCGCGGATCTGTGATGTGAGGATCGTACTCGCGACGTTCCCCAACGAAGCTGCCCTTGACCACCTCGTAGTAGATTTTGTAGCCGGTGAGCTTGCCATTGGGATGCAGAGGTTTCTTCCAGGTTAGCCAGAAGGCCGACGAGCCCAACGGGTAAGCCTCCAGAGATTGCACCGACGACGGCACACCCTCGGGCGTATCGAAATCAATAACAGCACTGGGTGGACCATTGAAGCGACCATTGTAGGCCAGGACGCGGGCATAGTTCTTCGAGTCAGGCTTGAATTGTGTGACGAGCGCCTCATTGTGTATGGTATGGATCTCGCGCAGACCCTCCTCGCCCTCCTTGTCGGTCCAGGTCTGAATTTTGTAGCCCTTGAAATGGCCACGCACCGACTCCTCGCTAACTGGATTCCAGCCGACATAGGCATTGGTGGCACTCGTCACCTGCAGCATGCTAAAGTTGGTGGGCGCCTCCAAGGGACGATCCTCGCCCGAGTAGCCGATGACCTCCTCGGCGGCGACATTCGATTCACCGCGATCATTGATGGCCACCACCTTGATGTGATATTTGACAAACGTCGGCTGATCCCTGATCAAAATGTTGCTCTGCTTCCAATCGTAGATATTCTGACTCTCCCAGGCGGCGGCGGGAATGTCGCGTTTCCAGCTAACGCGATACTGGAAATTCGGTGCATTGTGCTCAATCTCGGGCATCGGTGTCCATGTGATGACCAAATTGTTGGGCTCATTGCCCTGGCCAACAACATTCTCCGGGTTCTTGAACGGCACATCCGGTTGCGTCGTGCACGATTCACTGTGTCCTGACGGCGGCGATGGTCCAATTTTGTTGAATGCAATCACACGGAACGTGTAATTGGCCCACGGCGT